>CM077644.1:83639374-83889374 GCA_039707465.1 Rhabdophis nuchalis | reverse complement strand
GAGGTGGGCGGGTCGCAGTTCTAGGGGTGTTTGAACAAAATTCTTAATTTGGCTTTTAGGGGGTTCCAGGGAGGAGGGAGGGATAGTTTACAATTTAAATGGGGGATTTAATCTGGTTTTAGCGCAGGCTTTGTCATTTAATAAGTTTTTAAATTATAATTGGTACTATTTTGTATATTGTTTTAAATTCCTGTGCGCCGCCCTGGGTCCTCACGGAGAAGGGCGGGATATAAATTGAATAAATTAAATTGAATTGAATTGGGTGACATGACAGCAATGTTCCAATATTTGAGGGGTTGCCACAAAGAAGAAGGAGTCAATCTATTTTTCAAAGCATCAGAAGGCAAGATAAGAAACAATAAATGGAAAGTAATCAAGGAGGGAAGATACCTAGAACTAAGGAGAAATTTTCTAACAGTGAGAACAATTAACCAGTGGAATGACTTGCCCTCAGAAGTTGTGGGTGGAGGCTGGAGGCTTTTAAGAAAAGATTGGACAGTAATAGTATAGGGTCTCTTGCTTGAGCAGGGGTGGAATTAGAAGACCTCCAAAGTCCCTTCCAACTCTGTTATTCTTTTATTATGAATACTTATTAACATTTCTACAGATTATTCTATATACTTCAGATAAGTAGTACTAACCATCTTTTTAATCTCAGAGCTAATATTTATTTAAAGTATCTTTTTTCATACCTTAAGCATTGGAATGTCTTCACTTTTAGATTTTGTTTAAGCAAATCTTTGCTTCAGATTTTGTTTAGATGAATAATACTATTATAGCCATGTAAGATTTTCAGGAAAAAAAATATAGGTTTCATTTGGACGTGATTTCAAGGCAGCTAATGTCTAGCAACAGTATCTTTTCTTTTGCCCATTTTCTTTATTTGGCCTTGGTGGGCAACCTTTAATACTATCATTCCAAATCTTCCCCACTAATATTGTCTCCTAAGATCACCATTGCACAAAGGGCTATAATGTCTTTCCAAAGAGATTACTATATAAAATGTTTAGCTGTGAGTAATGTCGTACCAAAGAGTGTGCTGTGAGTTTTCAAGACAGTTTTAAGACAAGATACTGTTGAACACTGGGGGAAAAAGAACTTTGTTGTATTATTTGTGACAGACCAGAACACCATTGAAATAAGGTTAGCCATGTCTACCCGCTTGTTTCAATACACATTGTCACAAATAATACAATAACTTTATCTCCATCTATTTGTTGTAAGACTCCGTGTCATAGTAATAACTCCTTTGAGTCAAATGCATCTTTCCTTTTTTGTCAGATGCTTTGATAGCCTTTTACTCCAACCTCTGAACCATCATAGATGAGAATTCAATCCCCAGCTAGAAAATAATAATGATCATAACATCAGTTATTGTCAAAAGGAAGAAAAAGAGGTCAGAGAGAGAGAGAGCAGTCTCATTAGTTTTTTTCGGTAAATGAATGACCACTCAACCTTGTGTGGAAAGTTACTTACAAATACACTGGAACTTCATTCTCCATAACTGCATATGTAACCCAGAGATTGCGGGGAGGGGAAATCTCAGGCAAAGGATAATACACTAATGTAGTTAAAGGCATTTTAAATCAGTCAGCAGTTCTCTAGTCTGTGTTTTCCCTTTGGAACAAAAGAGATATAGGCAATTATTTTAAATTAGGCTACATGGGGATATTATTTGTATAACCAAAATAGGTTTCTCTTTGTAATTAAGTTTAATGGACATTATTTGAAGGAAGAATCAAACTAGTTTTGAAAAAAAACTCAAGAACTGCCAAACTTCATAAAGCCTTTTTGTCTGAAACTCCAATCATCTTAAAGTAGTCTTTACTGGGCATTTTCAACACTCTCATTAAGAGACTGAAGTAACCATGGAGTATAGATTGTTCAATGATGAGCAAGGGAAAGCATTAAGTGTTTTTCCCTTCTCTTTTATATAAAAGAACCCAAAAGATTTATAAAACAATACATCTGCTAGATCAGGCCAAGGTGCACCTTGTTTAACAGTGTTTTCCATGGTCAATCAGATGTATATGGATGCTGACAAGCAGATTTTTTTTCCTACTCCATTGTCCTCCATACCTAAAGGTAAGATATTATCTCAAAACTAAAAATCTTGATGGATCTATCATCCATAAATTTATCAGATTCTTTTTAAAGTCATCCAAGTTGGAAGTCTATGGAGATTCTGAGTCATCCAGGTCATGGTTGTCACAAAGGTGCTTTTTCAAAAGCAGTGGCGTAGGGTGGGTTGTCAGCACCCGGGGCAAGGCAAGTAATTTGCGCCCCCTAACCCGTGGATTTTAGCACTCGGGGGAGGCAGCTCTTCTTGTGGTGTCGAGCCCACGCACCTCCCGCGAGGATCCGGTGGGCAGCCGCTGCCCAAAGGGCTCGGCCATCCGGGTCCGACACTTGTTGCCTCGCCTTGGGGAGAAGCGGGCGCCCTTTGCGTGGTGCGGGCCTGGGACACCCGACGCTCCTTTCTACGGAGGGCGACGGCCCGAAAGCCAGGGCAAGAAGAGGGTCTTCCCGGGCCGCCGCGGGGCCCAGGTCACCGCTCCTCTGGCTGGCTCGGAACGGAGTCTTCCAGGGTCTCCGCACGGCCGTTGCTTCAAAAGACCTGCGCCTTTAAGTCTCGCCCGGCCCCCTCGGGTGGTGCTGGCGGGTGCGAGGAGCCGGCGCTGGCCTCAGCCGGGGGATGGCCCGGGAGGGTTTGGCCCCTACTGGCCGCTGTTCGCTCCCCGACTCTCGCCGGCCCAGGCGCGCCCAGGCGCCGCCGCCGCCAACTCCAGAGACCCGCGGAGGAGAGCTTCCGAGTCGGGTCTCTGGAGCGCGCCCCCCCAGATGTTGCGCCCGGTGCGGCCGGCCCCCCCTACACCCCCCACGCTACGCCTCTGTTCAAAAGGCAACTGGACTTTGTCTTTCCTTGAAGACATTTTGCTTCTCATTCAAGAAGCTTCTTCAGTTTTATCAGTAGAAGAAGAAAAGAAACTTCTTGGATGAGAAGTGAAATGTCTTCAAGGATCTAGTCGCCTCTTGCAAAAGTACCATTGGGACATCCAAGTTGGAGTTCCACAAGTAATTATCTGCTATTGTTAATCACCTTTGTTAAATAATTTCTAATGCTGATAGTATGAGATTATGAGAACTTTCCTGCCTGTCTACTTTTTCCATGCCATGCTTCAGGGATTTTATTGACTCAGTCCAATTTTTAGACAAACTGGTCGGTTATACACATTGCAACTCAGCAAAACATCTTACATTTTCCCCCTGCTTGTCCTGAGAAAGAAAGAAAGCCTGGAGTGCATCTGATACAGATCAGATATTATATGTACAAAGCCAGAATCCTAATGGAATTGGATCCGGACTTTCAAAACAACAACTTCTCCAAGTACTGGATGTGAATTTACAGTATATGCTAGCTTTAATTGCATGGAAAAATGCTGAGATTTAAGTATCTAATGAAGAATTTACCTTCTGTTAATTCCCTTTTAATAGAACTTCCTGTGCATAATTCTAGTTGTTTTTAAATGAAAATATCTCCCAGCATTTGCATATGAACATATTCCTATTTAGTTTAGTAGGACCCCAGCCACAACATTGCATTATATCAACCCAATTCTAAGCAGACATGTGGCCCATAAGTTTAGAAATGTAGCTGATGTCTCTTAACTAATAAAGATTTAAAATTGTTTTAGCTATAATACTTTACCATTTTAGGGGTGGTTACAATTACCCTAAAAATCTAAAGACTCATGCTTTCATCAACCACCCACAAGTGGGATATCAAATCTTTTCTCTTTAAGACTTCTGTTCTCTGATTAAACCATGTTTCTAATGTTTTTGTTATCAAAACTGTGATGCAACTCAGAAGACATTCTCTGTATGGTGGTGCATTTTTCCCCCTTTTGTTTCATTTCTCTAGTTTCAATTTAAACATTTTTACTTATTTGTTGGTTTGTTTGGGAGACTTTTAGAATGCCTGAGTCACATTCAGTTGTGGTTCACAAGTACAACATTCTATTTCATAAGATCAGTAAAGCAATGAAACAATAATATTTACAATACTATAGTTGTTGCAAAGTTAATTTCCCTCTCTTAGTCCAGTTTTCTGGAATAACTAGATTTTGACACATTTCCAGAAGAAGCCACTCTTAATCCTCAGAATTCTTGTATTTGGAACAGATTCCTGAATGTATACTTTTAATGACACTGTTTTTTTGTTTGTTTTCCCAAAGGTGCTTTCTCAAGAGGCAACTTCTTCAGCTGAGAGCCTTTGGGACAACTATGACCTGGGTGACTGAGAATCTTCATAGACATGTTTGTTCATTTATTTTAGGTCAAATTAATACAGCAGTTTAAAACAAACATTGACCATCTCCTGTTTAAACCATAATTTAGTTTCTATTTAACCTCCCAGAATTCCTTTTGATAGATGGCTGATCATATAGATTTGATTACTAAATAAATAAATTTTGAAAGGCTGGAATGAAAAATTATTGTCAGAACTAGTAGCTGCCTAATTTAGATACTGACCTTGCCATGCATGATTTCACACACTTGAATTGTGTCCATACTCTGTTGTCTTTTTGCAAAGATAAAGTGCTCTAGCTTTATCTTGCAGATGTTTTTGATCTTCCTGATCATTTTGGTTGGCCCTTTCTACATATTTTTCCAGTCTGAACTCTTTGTAAGATTATTTGTGCATTAGCTCCAGAGGTGGGATTCACTTACCTTTCATATTGGTTCACAAATGTGAGTGCGCTCACACGCACGCTCACTTCACTTGCACAAGCCTTGTCTGCACATGCGCACCACCTTCTGTGCATGCGCAGTGCTCACACATTATGTTAGGGCAGGTGCACGGAGCCTCCTACAGCTGCCGCTACCGGTTCACCAGAACTAGAGAGCACTGGCTGAATACCACCTCTGATTAGCTCCATGAACAATTTTTGAATCTGTAGCCGAAGTGGGTTCAGACCAGTTCGGCTGAACCGGTAGTAATATAATAATAATAATAATAAAATAATAAAACTGAATTTATTAACCGCTCCCTCTCCCCACAGGGACTCGGGGCGGTGCACAGGGAGAATAAAAACCATAAATATACAAAAATACATACAATTTAAAACAGATTAAACAAACACCTGTGCTAAAATCCCATTAACTAAAAATCCCCACTCAATATAAATAAACAATTAAAAAACCCATAGAGAGAGAGACTACCCTAGGCCGGCCAGGCGGAAAAGATGTGTCTTTAGTTTCAGGCGGAAGGAGCGGAGGTCCGTGGTCGTTCTAATATCGGGGGGAAGGTCGTTCCAGAGGGCCGGGCCCGCCACAGAGAGAGCCCTTCCCCTGGGCGTCGCCCGCTGACAAAGTCTAGTGGACGGCACCCGGAGAAGTCCCTCTCTGTGGGAGCGAATCGGCCGTGAGGATGTGTGAGGCAGGATCCGATCCCGCAGGTAGCTAGGTCCCGAGCCATGGAGCGCTTTAAAGATGATAACCAGCACCTTGAAGCGCACCCGGAAGACGACAGGCAGCCAGTGCAGCTCGCGCAAGAGCGGTGTTACATGGGTAAACCTAGTGGTTCCCATAATTGCTCGCGCGGCTGCATTCTGAACTAACTGAAGCCTCCGGGTGCACCTCAAGGGGAGCCCCATGTAGAGGGAGTTGCAGTAGTCCAGTCGGGATGTCACGAGGGCATGAGTGACTGTGCGAAGGGCGTCCCGATCCAATAGGGGGCGCAATTGGCGAACCAGGCGAACCTGGTAAAACGCCCTCCTGGCCACGGCTGTCACTTGCTCTTCCATAGACAGCCGGGTATCCAGGAGGACTCCCAAATTGCGCGCCCCATCCACAGGGGCAAGATGTTCGCCCCCTATGGCCAGCGTTGGAGAAAGCTGGTTGAATCGGGCAGCCGGAAACCACAGCCACTCGGTCTTGGTCGGGTTGAGCCTGAGTCCGTTACTTCCCATCCAGATCCGCACGGCTTCCAGGCACTGGCACATCACCGCTACGGCATCGTTGGGGTGGTTTGGGGTAGATATATACAGCTGAGTGTCATCAGCGTAGAGATGGTACTCTACCCCAAAACCACGGATGATCTCACCCAGCGGCTTCATGTATGCATTAAACAAGAGAGGCGAGAGGACCGACCCCTGAGGCACCCCACATGTGAGGGGTCTCGGGGTCGACCTCTGCTCTCCTGCCAACACAAATTGCGATCGGCCAGAGAGGTAGGAGGAGAACCACCGTAAAACGGTGCCTCCCACCCCCAACCCCCCCAGCCGATGCAATAGGATACCATGGTCGATGGTATCGAAAGCCGCCGAGAGGTCTAATAGGACCAGGATGGAGGAACAACCCCCATCCCTGGCCCTCCAGAGATCATCCACCAACGCGACCAATGCCGTCTCGGTGCTATGCCCGGGCCGAAAGCCGGACTGGCGCGGATCTAGATAATCAACTTCCTCCAGGTGACGGGGAAACTGTTGTGCCACCACACTCTCGACAACCTTCGCCAGAAAGGGAAGGTTGGAGACGGGACGATAGTTGGTTAAAAGAGCTGGGTCCAAAGAGGGCTTCTTAAGGAGGGGCCTCACCATAGCCTCTTTTAGGGAAGCAGGCAAGGAGCCCTCACTCAAGGATGCGTTGACAACCTCTTGGAGCCAGCCTCGTGTCACCTCCCAGGATGCCAGTACAAGCCAGGAGGGACACGGGTCCAATAAACATGTGGTGGCTCGCAGTCGTCCACGTAACCTGTCCATATCCTCGGAAGCAACGGAGTCAAATTCCTCCCAAACAAGATCGGCCTCGTGGCATCCCACTGGGCCACGAATGGGGGCTAGCTCGTTCCGTATCTGAGCGGTTTTGTCCTGCAGAAAAGTCACAAATTCCTCTGCTCTACCCTGTAGCGGGGCTTCCCGCACCCTCTGTTGCAGGAGGGAACGGGTCACCCTAAACAGGGTGGCAGGGCGGTTTTCTGCGGATGCTATGAGAGTGGCGCAATGATGACGTTTGGCCACTCTCAGCGCCACAATGTAAGTCCGTAAATGGGCTCTTACCTGTGTCCGGTCAGATTCGGAGCGAGTAGCCCTCCATCTTCCCTCTAGGCATCTCTTGCGGCGTTTCATCGCCCTCAGCTCCTCGGCTGCCAGCCTGGGTCACAGAACTGGCAGAGACCCAGGCTGGCCATGCCCCCAAACTGGTTGCCTGATCATCACTGTTGCCATCTTTTTTCTTTTAGTTCTGTGCATGCACAGAACCATTTCCATGGAACTGTGCATGCACATGCAGCACACATCCAGCATGCGCCAAGTGCGCTCAAGAGCAAACTGGCAGTAACGCCAGCTAGAACCCATCCCCTGATCTGTAGGTGAGGTGCAAAATATTATGTATTGATATCTGCATGTTTCTGAATGCTGTGACACACACAAATATTGTATATGGGGAAAGATGTATATATGTATGTATGTATTTTAATGGGGAATTTTTAGCACAGGAATATTGTTTAATATGTTTTTAAATATGTTTGTATATTTATTGTTTTTTATCCTCCCTGTGCACCGCTCCAAGTCCCTATGGGGAGAGGGAGCGGTCTACAAATTAAAATTTTATTATTATTGTTATTGTTATTGTTATTGTTATTGTTATTGTTATTGTTGTTGTTGTTGTTGTTGTTGTTATTATTATTATTATTATTATTATTATTATTATTATTATTATTATTATTATTATTATTATTATTATTATTATATTCGGCATATAGCAGCAGGATCTTCAATCCAGAAGAATTGGCATCAGGGCATTTAGTCTATATGAAATTTGGGAACTGCCAGCAACCTTTTGGGTGGGGTTCTTCAATTAGGATCTGTCCTTTCTATTTTATCATCTATCATCTATTGTTATTATGGTTGCTTCTTTCTGTAGGAGAAAATCTGAGTGGTTTCATTTGAGGCCCAGTTTGTATTTCCTAATAAGCAGTATTGTAAATTCAACTAAAAGATATCAGGCACTTGGAATTCTCAGGTGCACCTGAAGTAACAAGGCGCTAACAACTGTAAGCCTTTAGAAAGTGTTAACTGCAAAAACACATGGCAACCATGAAGGTTAACAATGAGTACCAGGCAACCATTAACACTAAGCAATGGGAATCAACGCTTTGTAGATAATGGTTTAGCTAAAATAGCAATTTAGCTACCAATTCTGAGGGCCTTTGTTTAATTAAAGGTTCTATTGTTTAGAAGAAGTCTGATCTAATTCTATCCACTCCTCATTATATATTTTAATATGTATATGAATTAATCCAATCAGTAAGGTTAACCTTTTCAATCACAATGATTGTAATGCCCTGTGGCATTGTTGCTAATTAACTGTAATATAACCAATTAAATGAAAAAATAATTTGCATAAATCTATAAAGAGGAGCCTTGTAACCCACCATTCTCTAGGCTTCTGCTTCCTGACCTCCACTACTGAACCTGTCAATAAGTCAATTTTTGCTTCAATGTAATTGTATCTTAGTCTCCAGTTTAAACATACCCTAGAGGAAAAACTTCTCCTTCATTTCCATTTCTCTCTTCTACTTGTAAAACCTTATGCTATTGAACAGCAAAATGGAAGAGGGGGGAAAAAGTTCTGAGACAGACAACAATGTTCTAATTCACCTATAAAAAAGGCAGATTGTCACTTTGCTTGGTAGCCAACATTTTTCAATGTTGACAGAAGTGGCAGACAGTAATTCTGACAGAATATCCACTGTTTCAACCCCCTGGGAGAAGAATGGACAAGTGGCACATAAGTGACTACGCATAGGGTAAATAATACATTTGAACAAATCTGCATTTTTAGGTTTTATGGATCTACTACTAACCTATGGAAAACTCATTATAATGTAATACCAGCAAGAGAAAGGTTGAAGGCTCTGACACAGGGATGTTAAACTCCTGGCCCATGGGCCAAATGTGTCAAGCACTGGCCACGTTCACATCCAGTTTAGCAAAGGAGGAGGGAAAAGTCCTGATATGTTACATGACGCCACTGTGACAATGTGAGTTTGACATCCCTGATCTAACATAAAGCTCCCAAAAGGAAGAAAACAAACTTCTAACCATTTTAGATCTTGCAGAATATAAGCTTCTTATTCAGAAAAATAGCATTTGTAAACATAAAACCTAGCAATGCTAAGAAAAAAAGAGAAAAGTAATAGTTTCTATTGTTCTTGCTGCTTATGCCTTTCTTCTCTCAAATGTCACAGAAACAAAATATAAGGAAAAAGTACAGAATGAGGAAAGTGGTATTTTTGCATTCTCTTTGTTAAGTGTTCTTTACAGGTAATGTGGGGACCTAAGGTCAAAGCTAAGTAGAGCAACAATATTAAAACTATTTTCAATGTAACTTCTACAGACATATTAGAAATCACAATATTCTACTGCAGAGTTCTCCAACTTTTCTGAGTTGGTGACCCAGAGCACGAGGGAAGAGGGAAAGAGGGAATGGTTTTGTGAGAGGGGTAGGTGTATGCGTCTGCACAAGCACCTATTGGTTGCACAAGTGGGGCTGTGATCTCCTCGCCCACATCAGGAAGCCACTCACACAGATCTGTTGCAAATAGACCACAGCCTGGTAGTGAGCCGCAGCCCACAGGTTGGATCCCTGTTCTACTGAATTACATTCATTTTAAAATAAGCCTGGCATGCATTAAATGTAACCTTAGATTGTTTTCTATTTCATTTCAGTTTAGTTCACTGCAACAATTATTCCTGCCATGCTTCTTTGTTCACTGCATCCAATATCTTTGATTTTTATTTGACCATTCTGTCACTGTCCCTACTTTCCTTTTTCTCTCTTCAGCTCGATATTATTGGATTAAACCATGATAAGGTTTCTGGACAGACTTCTACACAATGGCAATGCTGCAAATATATTCTAGAATAAAGCTGTTTGGAAAAGCATTATGAGGCATTCTAATGATAATTGCCCAGCCAGCTTTTGAAGAACAATAAATTTCCTAATTATGACTTAAGATAAAATGCTGATTAAAAACATTAACCACGACGATGAAGGCAAAGGTGTTATTCATTGTAATTCTGATTTTAAAGTTAAAGCATATTGCTGTCGGGATAACATTTGCAACAGCGAGGAATACCTAGATGTTTGTAAACTAATTTTTTTTTCCCTAATCAGAACCAATAAATGTAAGACACCATTCTTATCACCACAAGCGACTAAACAACTGAACAGGGAGTGATTTGTGCATCAGTAGAAAGCTAAGACAATTCTGTGCAACATTAGCTAGATTATGCATGCAATTGCACATTACCTAGTTATGCAAAAAGCCTGTTTCCATTATTCTTCCTTGGATTTTAAAATAGGTTGCTTTCCTTTATTCATCATAGAAGTCTTTTCATTTCATTTTATTTCTTAGAATAAGCATACCGTAATACGATGATGAGATTTTATTTTACAAAAAATGATTACATCGGGGTGGGGGGAAATGTGAACAACTTTTATGTTCTTTCATTTAAGAAGCTCCAGGTGTTGTAGTACAATGATGTATTGTTATTACAGTAATGGCTTGGATCCAAAGAAGTTTGAATTTAATTCATGCAATTGAGTTTCACCATGTTATTCACTTCACAGCCTACTTGCCCCTCGTAGGCATTTTAGAAGCCTACAAGAACTACCATTTAGGAATCAGAGTGCGATCCTGTTTCTTAAAAGCTCTCTTAACTGTTCTTTATAATTAGGATCCCACCCTGTTCTTTTTCAAAAATCCTGAATATCAGAGTATCTTTCAAAATGATATGGAAGAGAAGAAGACAAATTGTAGACTGTGACCACACACTCACACAAAAAAGACATTCCTGAAATTTCTGGTGTGTGTGTGTGTCATTCTTAGATTTACCTAGTTAGATACAAGATTGACAGTTATTACCGTTTTTACAGCTGCTTCATAATGCCAGTAGCAAAGACAAGTCTACCTCTATCAGTGTATAATTTTAAAAAGAGAAAAGCAGGATGAATATATGGAAATGATGTGAAGATTTTCTGGGCATACAGTAAAAGTGATATTCTGTACTTTTCAGAGGTTATTGACAATAGAATTTCTGATACACTTGGTAAAAAGAGATAGTGATAGAATGGAAAAGATTATGTTCTTAAGATGTACTTTAGATAGCAGTTTTCCCTAGAATTATCAATTTCTCTGCAAAGAAAAAAACCCCAACTTAAGCCAAAACTTTTTCCTTAGGATCACTTTTTTAAATGAAAATATATTCTTAAAGTATAATGCATTTATATTCTGAAAGGAGAGTGAAGAAGTATAAGACTAAAGATAATAAGAAACAGGAATACAAAGAATTTATGGAAAGAGTAGTTCGTGACATAAAACTGATTATGGGTTTTGGTATTGGACATTGCAAGTAAATGATCATTTGATTAATATTCTTAAGAGAAGAACTGCAACAAAGGACTCACCTTGAGTTTCTAACTTGGACAAGATACATAAAGTTCCTACATCCCTACATTAATTTCACTTGTGTCAGGAATTGGATTATCTGTCCCGTAACACCATTTTTTGATGTTCTGTGGAATTTTTGACAGTGTGTTATTTTCCAGTAGACTCGATAAGTAAACCAATGGGAAAACTTTGCCTGACTAATCTATATAAATAAAAATGTAAAATAGTTTGTGCAAAGCCGCTAATCTCAAAAACTACTGGACCGATTGACATCAAATTTTGACACAATGTTCCCAAGGACTTCCGAATCAATCATACGTACCTTTTGTGTGCCTGGCACACGTGTGCCATGTGCACGGTACACAAACATAAAATGTACCCCACTTGTGAGGTTTTTACCTCCCTGTAACTCCTCCCACCCAGCTGCCACGTCAGTCAATGGCCTTGAGGCAGCGCGTTGCCAAGGGCAAAGCGGGAATCTGCGCATGCACCTCCCTGGGCCAGGCCAACATCAGCAGCCACCTTGTAGTCTCATGGAACGCCGCACCCAGCATCTCCTGGGGGTGGGGTGGGGCAGGGCAGGGGGGAAGCCTCTGCCTCCATGCCTCCTCGCTGATGCTGTCGCCATGCCCGCTGCTCCTGGTGCCTCCACCAGGAAGTGGGGGAAGTGGTCTGGGGAGGGGAGGGATAGGTAGGTAGGTAGAGGAATACAGACAGAGGAAGAAAAACAGTAGGTAGGTAGGTACAAGGATAGATGAGAGGTATGAATACAGCAGGTAGGTAGGTAGATAGATACATAGAGAGAGAAATACAATACATAAATAGGTAGGTAGAGGGAGAGAGGTGAAAAATACAGTAGGTAGGTAGGTAGGTAGAGGAGAAAAGAGAGGGAGAAATACAGTAGGTAGGTAGGTAGAGGGATAGAGAGAGAGAAATATGGTAGGTAGGAAGGTAAAGGGATATATATATATAGAGAGGGAGATATATGGTAGGTAGGTAGTTAGATAGAAAGGTAGGTAGAGGGATAGAGAGAGAGAGGCAGAAATACGGTAGGTAGATAGGTAGGTAGAGAGATAAAGAGAGGGAGAAATACAGTAGGTAGGTAGGTAGGTAGGTAGAGGGGGGGAGAAATACAGTAGGTAAGCCGGTAGGTAGAGGTAGCTAGTAAGAAATACAATAGGTAGGTAGGTTGGGAGTGATAAGGCGGTTGTGTGTACACAGTTTGGTTGGCCATTTAACCAGACTGGGCTACAGCAATGCATGGCCGGGTACCGCTAGTAAATAAATAAAATGATCACAAAAAAGGGACTCCCAAATTGACCCTATCACACAGACTTCCAAACATGTCATTATGTAATCTTTACATCCCTATGCCATGGATGAAGTTGGACCCCAAGGAAGGGTCCAAGCCAAGAAAAAAGTCTACCTCTGATCTTCTGTGACCCCATCACAGATATATTAAGACAAAATCAAAAAATATTATTCTCTCACATATCCTGGTTTGCTGTCTGCTTTTTGATGTGCTACAGATTATATGAAGAGGAAGGAAATACAGAGAAAAGGGATTGATTTTCATGCTATGCTTTACACCTATCTTATAGTTACTGTATGTTGCACTAAAACCTTTGGTGAAATTCTCAAAACTTCTTGCAAAGTTGGTAATGCAATTTCCATTGTTAACTTATTGAAGGAGAAAGAACATCAATTTACTGGCATCTGGCATATGAATATTAGCTGCATATTTCATTATAAATAACTAAGTTATAGTAAATCTAATTGCAAATATTCCTTTTTCCTTTTTGGGAAGTGTAGCTATGGTATGCCTTTGGAACACCAAGTACAGCCCTTGGTGCACAAAGCTTTGCATTACTGGCAGGACCATTTTCAAAAGTGTGTTTCAAAAAGTCAAGATTGTGGATACAATTGAAGCCCTGTGAGATAGAAGCCTCACCGCCTGTGAATTCTTCAGGTTGCCCACAGTCAAAAAAGGGTGGAACTTTGAGAGCACAGGCTTGGCCAATGTATTGAGGTTGGCTTTTGTTTTGCTTTGCTTTGCTTTGATTTTTTTTCCACTCTTCTTGCTAATGCTCCTGATTGCTGGCCACAAACGGCATTTGGCATTTTCCATCCAATTTGTGGCCAGGAATTTCTGAAGGTCAAAACTTCCTTATAGCTCAGACATTGAAAATCTCAGTGGGAGTTTCACTGTGCTGTCTTTGCTTTATTTTTAACTGCTTTATAAAAGAATAACAGCAAATATCAACAGTCAATTTATGTGACAAATTGTAGGTAAAATATGGAATATAATAGTCGTTATGCTTTACTGCACCTTTACTAAGCCATAATTCCTTAATCTTCTAATACCCAACTCTGGTATGATAAGTAAAAACTGTCCATTTATAAGATGATAGCATACAATCAGTGGTGAAATTCATTTTTTTTTTTACTACCAGTTCTGTGGGTGTGGATTGGTGGGTGTGGCAGGGGAAGGATAGTACAAAATCTCCATTCCCATCCCACTCCAGAGGAAAGATACTGCAAAATCTCCATTCCCATCCCTCTGGGGCCAGCCAAAGATCGTATTTGCCGGTTCTCCGAACTACTCAAAATTTCCACTACCAGTTCTCCAGAACTTGTCAGAACCTGCTGAATTTCACCCCTGCCTGCATACAATAAATGCCCTGGACACTCATATGTAACTTTTGAAATGAATCCATATATTAAATGCCTAAGAAAAGAGTGATGATTTCTTTAAAAAAACTCTGTATTCTGCAGAAACATCCATTAGGCAAGCTACATCCATGCCAAGAAGCTATTTCCTGAAGATGGCTGCCAATGGAATGTATTTTATGGTCCTTTTTATTATCGATGACTGAAATTATTGCCTTGTATGAATTGTGGATGCCTAACATAACCCTGCTGCCTTGCAATATATTCCTAACTACAAAGATGTGCAGATGAGTGTGAAATCTAAATATTATGACCTGACAAGCATCCAAAAGAGACTAAGTATATTACATTTTTCAACTATTTGAGGAGCGAGCCAAGATGATGAAGATGAGGGCGAATATGAGAAAGATGACTTCATCTAAAAGTTTATTCAACTGCAATATTTAAGGATTGTTTCTTCCAATTGTGATATTTTAGAACAAAATATACTCATGTTTCCATTTGTAGATCATATTCTTAATGCGTTTGGATCAAACTATCTGTTTTCCCTTTCCTTGTAGCATCCATTCCTCTCCTGTCCAGAAGGATCTGCCAGTAGGAAGTCCGATTTCTGCTGTCATTGTTTTGAAAACAGTAAAATAGATCATAAAATTAAGAGTCAATTGGTCAGGGAGCTTCAACATCTTTGAGGGAAGCAAGGGGCAACTAGTGAAAAGTGTGTGATGACAATAGCATGCAAGAATATAAAAATGGCATTTGTGTTGTCATTTTGGCATCATAACAGTTTGCTGCAGATGCCACTGGCAGGGAGTCTTAATAGTAGCCCATACAGATCTTTGGCCTTTGGCTATTTGCTCCAAATATCTTCATTTTCAAAAAGAAAACTGCACATGTTATTTCTAATTTCCCAGCGATACAAAAAGATTTATTTTAAATATTCATAGGCAATGTGTGATATGCAATAGGATTAATCTCACTGAATTGGCTTATTTTGCAACAGATATATATATTTCTGTGGCCTAAGTTAATTCTACTGTCCCATGGAGGTACTCTGTAGATTTCAGCAATAATAGAATCCAAACTCTGTGTAGCATAGCTGATTTCCAAACATCGGTTATGCTTTTTGCACCGCTATGCATTTTCCTTTGCACGGGAACGATAAAAACTTAATTATTAAAATAACCTTCCCCTATTTTGCCTCCAAGGAAATGGCTCTCATGACAGTATTTTAGATTTTGTAAAATGTAGTGCTAATATTAATGTGATCTGATAATGGATTCTGTCATCAAAGAAGTAAAGTGAATCTGTGAATTGCTAGTTCACACCTGCATGGTAAATGCAATAAAAGGAATTCAAGGAATGTGGGTATGTATGTTCAATCCCATCGGAATTCATATCTTTCATGTTTTTCTGGGCTTTATTTGAAATGGTGGCAAATAAAAGAGGAATGATTGAAATCAAAGGATAAATTGAGTTAAATAGATAAACTATAAACATTTGATCCAATCACCTATGAGTTATCACAGCTTTAAAATTGGTTGCTTTGAACATTCGCATTTTCAATTTCTCATAATATTGCACAATCATGAGTTGAGAGTTAAACAGCACTCTTTATTAAGGGAAGTCACTGAATTAGCTTGATTTGACAACAATGTCCCTTTTATCTGAAATGTTATAGGTCATACTGCAGAGCCAGCTTCATATAATAATTCAGAAAAGAATAAACATTTTATTTTTCACTTTGGTGATATCGAGTGTTTTAATAACTCATGGAAGAAAAGCTAAATAACCTACTATATATTGTCATCTTTAAAGGGAAGGGAAGGTATATAGCTAACAAAGTATTTTCTCAAGTGAAAAATGTTCTTGAATAGTGAACATCAATCCCTTCCAGTACTAGATCAGTTTGTCTAACTGCACATAACTGTTGCAGCTTCATTTTTTTTATAGAATGACATTCTAGAGGTGATCAAGAAACCATAGTGTTGTCAGCTAGGACTTACACAGTGCTCTCAAGTTCAAAAATGACCAAAATCATCTCCAACAAAGCAGTTGTTAAAAACTTTCTGGAACTCCTTTTTTGAACCGAAGCACAAAATAACAATATTGTCTTTCCATAACTTGACCCTTAAGCAGCTCTGTTTCTTTGACAATGTTTTCATCCTTTTGTGAATTATCCAATATACACTTGGATCTTTGAAATCATTTCTAGCATACTACCTACTGCAGCTGATAGCTTTCAGCTGCTTGTTGGAGGAAGACAGGAAAGCTGTTATGACAGTGCCTTTGTAAGTTCTCTGAGAAACCAGTTTTCAATGATTGCATTGAAAATTAATTTCCCCTGGGGGCAGCCAGCTCACTTCTTATGAAATATGCTCAGTGAAGTCTAACTAAAGCCCAATAGCACCACTTTTTGCAGCAAAAAGTTAGTGCTTTAAAGCAAG
Source organism: Rhabdophis nuchalis (assembly GCA_039707465.1). NCBI lineage: Eukaryota > Metazoa > Chordata > Lepidosauria > Squamata > Natricidae > Rhabdophis > Rhabdophis nuchalis. Next base: position 83,872,802 of record CM077644.1, on the reverse strand, counting down.
CATAATTTCTGTTTTAAGTCTCTGATTTTGTCTCTATGGTTCTATATCATTAGTGATGTTCTCGGAAGATTCGTGTTCCTATCATTATATAAAATGGCAGTGCATATTTCTTTTATATAGGATGTGCTCTACATAATCCATATTTTTCTTATTGTAATGATTGCAGTGCAACAATCAGAGCTTTGGGCTTGGCCAGCCCTATTAAAAATATTATTTAGGCTGTATCAAAATACCATTAATATAGCAAGTAACATATTATCTGTTCCCAGGGGATAAGATCCTGTTGTCATAGAGAGATCCTGCCTCTCTCTGACAAGCCTTCAACAGAAGAGGAATGGTAAATAATAACCTTGCCTAAGAGATTTGAATGGATACAGATTGACATGAGCAATAGTGGTACTTTAAATGTTCAGATTTGAAACTATTAAAATCGATAGCCAGGACCTTGAATTAGACCATGAAATAGATTGTAAGGCAGTCTTGTAAGTGATAGATACCAGAATGTTAATCCTTTTGTTCCTAAAATCTGAAAGAAAATCTGTTCATACTTGAGCTCAGGAATACTTCTGTTATCACAATTTTGTTGGTTATACAGGTAGATTAGATCAGGGATGTCAAACTCAAGGCCCACTGGCAGATCCAGCCTGCAGGGTTGTTAGATCTGGCCCATAGGACTGGCCTCCAAACAGTGAACGACTGGTGTGTGGTGTCTCTGCCAGTGAAAACAGAGCTCGGGAGGGTTGTACGCAATCTCCCAAACTCTGTTTTCGGCTGCCACAGCCTCCTGCAGCCCTCTGCCAACAAAAATGGAGATCAGGAGAGCCATGTGCAGCCCTCCCAAGCTCAGTTTTTGCTGGCGGACCACCATAGACATGAGTAATGTCGAGCTGGTCATGCCCACCCATGCCATGCCCCCCCCCGAGGTCAAACACAACCCTGATGCGAGCCTCAATGAAATTGAGTTTAACACCCCTAGATTAGATTATAGATCCTTAATCAAATGCATTCAATTTGCACCATCGCTTGCAATTGGAATAACTATTTCCCTCATTCACATATTGTGATTTTTTAGAAACTCAATCAGAGAGCTTCTTGTCTCATTCACCTTTCACATATAGTTACAAACAATTTGTGATATTGTCAGAACAATTTACACCTAGAAAAGATGTCACTTGGTTGCAATAGGGGAAAATGTATGTCGCTCACAGCTGAGTGGTTGCATTTTTGGTGCTTGCTCTAGTGCTTGTTTTTCGTCTTACAGATATTCTATAATAACAATACTATGGTAGGTAATATCAGTTCATGGGTGAATGGAGTTTACTAGCTGTTTATATGTGGAAGCTTTTCCTTCCTGTTTTCCTGCCTTCCTGCCTTGATTAAGGTATTATTTGTCCTGTTTATCTGGTGCTAATTCCTATTTTGCTGTGTATTGGTTTAATAGATGTGTGATGAGGGCAGATGTGCTTAGGGCATATCTATTTGTCCCTTCCCTTGATCTTTGCTTGCTTCCTTTTGGTGAATATTTATATAAGGAACTTATCACAATTTGTTTGTTTATGGCTGATTCATCAAAATGCCAAACTTTTAGAAATTATCTTGCATTTTTGGGATTGGTGTAGTTTAAAATGTCTGCAGTTTCCCAACTGAATTTGTGTTTGAATTTGTAAGTGTTGTCAAATTGAATACTTTTTATATGCAGTCCTAAATCCATCCTCTTTCATTAAATAGAACAGAACAGAACAATAAAGTTGGAAGTAACCTTGGATGTCTTCTAATCCAATCCCTTGCTCATTCAGATCATCTGATGTCATTTCAAATAAATGGCTGTCAAATCGCTTCTTAAAAACCTCCAGTGATGGAGCACCCATGAATTCTGAAGGCAAGCCATTCCAGCACCTTGATAAACAGGCATCAGCATTAAATAAACAAGAAAAATCAAGGAAGAAACAATCCCCCATTCAAAGAACACTCAGTTAAAAAAGCAATACCCCGATTAAAGGTTATAAAATAAACTCCCACATATTAACAGCCAATAAACTGTAATCTCCCACAGGCAAACAGCCAGTAAACTCCTCTACACAATGATGTTATCAGATGTTTAATGAAATATCTGTCAGAAGAAAATCAAGGTCAGAGGACTTCAAGAACCCAACATGTCACTGATACTTGCCTATAGAGAGCCATAATTGATTGCATTGATATGGGCTGGTTCAGATAAATAATAATAATTTAATAATAATAATTTTTAATTTGTAGAACCGCACCCTCTCCCCACAGGGACTCGGGGCGGTGCACAGGTAGAATAAAAACCAAATACATACAACAATTCTAAAAACAAATTAAATATAACCTGCGCTAAAATTCCCATTAAAACTAAACAATACTAATTCCCCATAAAACCCCAGAGGCAGAGAGACTCATCCTAGGCCGGCCAGACAGAAAAAGTGAGTCTTTAATTTAAGACGGAAGGAGCGGAGGTCCGTGGTCGTCCTGATATCGGGGGGGAGGTCGTTCCAGAGGGCCGGGCCCGCCACAGAGATAGCCCTTCCCCTGGGTGTCGCCCGCTGACAGTGTCTAGTGGACGGCACCCGGAGAAGTCCCTCTCTGTGGGAGCGAATCGGCCGCGAGGATGTATGAGGCAGGAACCGATCCCGCAGATAGCTAGGTCCCGAGCCATGGAGCGTTTTAAAGATGATAATTAACACCTTGAAGCGCACCCGGAAGACGACAGGTAGCCAGTGCAGCTCGCGCAAGAGCGGTGTTACATGGGTAAACCCAGCGGTTCCCATAATTGCTCACGCGGCTGCATTCTGGACTAGCTGAAGTCTCCGGGTGCACCTCAAGGGGAGCCCCATGTAGAGAGAGTTACAATAGTCCAGTCGGGATGTCACGAGCGCATGAGTGACTGTGCGCAGGGCGTCCCGATCCAATAGGGGGCGCAATTGGCGAACCAGGCGAACCTGGTAAAACGCCCTCCTGGCCACGGCTGTTACTTGATCTTCCATGGACAGCCGGGAGTCCAGGAGGACACCCAAATTGTGCGCCCCATCCACAGGGGCAAGATGTTCGCCCCCTATGGCCAGCGATGGAGTGAGCTGGTTGAATCGGGCAGCCGGAAACCACAGCCACTCGGTCTTGGTCGGGTTGAGCCTAAGTCCGTTACTTCCCATCCAGATCCGCACGGCTTCCAGGCACTGGCACATCACCGCTACGGCATCGTTGGGGTGGTTTGGGGTAGATATATACAACTGAGTGTCATCAGCGTATAGATGGTACTCTACCCCAAAACCACGGATGATCTCACCCAGCGGCTTCATGTATGTGTTAAACAGGAGAGGCGAGAGGACCGACCCCTGAGGCACCCCACAAGTGAGTGGTCTCGAGGTCGACCTCTGCCCCCCTGCCAACACAAATTGCGATCGGCCAGAGAGGTAGGAGGAGAACCATCGTAAGACGGTACCTCCCACTCCCAACCCCCCCAGCCGATGCAATAGGATACCATGGTCGATGGTATCGAAAGCCGCCGAGAGGTCTAATAGGACCAGGATGGAGGAACAACCCCCATCTCTGGCCCTCCAGAGATCATCAACCAACGCGACCAATGCCGTCTCGGTGCTATGCCCGGGCCGAAAGCCGGACTGGCGCGGATCTAGATAGTCAACTTCCTCCAGGTGACGGGGAAACTGTTGTGCCACCACACTCTCAACAACCTTCGCCACAAAGGGAAGGTTGGAGACTGGACGGTAGTTGTTTAAAAGAGCTGGATCCAAAGAGGGCTTCTTAAGGAGGGGCCTCACCATCGCTTCTTTTAGGGAAGCAGGCAAGGAACCCTCACTTAAGGATGCGTTGACAACCTCTTGGAGCCAGCCTCGTGTCAACTCCCAGGATGCCAGCTGGACTAATTTCTATTATAAAGAACAAAAAAACCCAACAACCCTGATTTAATTCAAACTAATTTGACTAAACTAATTGGTGTTTAGTCAAATTTAGGTGTTTAGTCATGCCAGCCACATGACCAGGGAGAAGTCTTCGGACAGCACTGGCTCTTCAGCTTTGAAATGGAGATGAGCACCCTCCTAGAGTTAGGAACGACTAGCACATGTGTGCGAGGAGAATCTTTACCTTTACCTGGTTTGACTGAACCTCATTTCTGTTTCTTTTCCTAAACTTAATCCATGGATATTTCACATCCATTATTTCATAGAAATCTATATTCACCCTACTAATCGACAGTCACAATTGTACAGGTTCTGCAATTCCCATCTGTTGTGACATTTTAGTTATGACATTATTGTCTTCACTTTAGTACACACAACTATAATTAATAGAAAATGGGGCTTACTCTGGTAACTGTAATTAATTTGGATAAGAAGATGCTATATTTACTGCCTGGATTACTCAGCGTTGCCACCAATCTCTGTATAGCATGTGGGAAGCTGGAGCTTCTGTTTAGATTTCATTAAGAAAGAAAAATGATGCAGTGTCTTACTACATTTGTATTATGAAGCAAACTTGCCATCTACTGGGAAGACAGTTGCTGATCAGGTTTCTGGGTCTGATATAAAATTTCCTTCATGAAAAAAAAAATGTTTTTGATTAGTGAATTAATAAAGTATAATAGTTTTCCAGAACAGCTGTGGATTTTATCGTAGGTGGCTTGGGTCAAGAGAACCATTGCAATAATTATAACGTGGAAACTGAAATAAATTATACCAAATAGTCCCATTAAATAATCACTTAAACAATATTAAACACCTTTTAAGTGGCGTGCCATATTTCAAGTTTAATTATTTCATCTATACTATTGCATTAATATCTTACATACCGCATATATTTTGGGGGGGGAAAGGAAGTAATAAAGAGAATACAAATACATTTGATTGTCTCAGAGGTACTGATGGGTTAGAGTAGCAATTCATACTTAACCAGAAAACAAGGGAAAATCAACAAATAATCTGCCTTTATATTGTATATATTGCAAAACAAAACCACCCCTAAATGAGTAATTTTTAGATTTATTCATAAAGAAAGCAAGAAAGACTAATTTCAATTTAATCTATTAGAATTAATTGCTGTTAAATTGAACTGCATCATATTAGCCAAGATCTACTTGTTTCACTTTCCGTGTATCCTAGAGACCTGAATAAGTTTCTTGTAAGTGTGTGAAACTGCCACTGTTCTATTATATTGATTCTAATCAAAATATATATATATTTTTAAAAACCAATGCCAGGAAAGTTTTACATATGTTTTATATTTCTGTTAGATGTTTCCAAAAGATTATCAATTAGCATATACATTTTTCCATCCCAAGAAGGATAATTAAGACAAGTTGCATTGTGTGGTATGGGATTTAAGTCTAGTGTATCAATTGTGTAACTTGCATAAATACAACTTTTGTCATGTAGTAACAAAAAAAAATGGAATCATATTTGTTCTTGGATCCATCATTTCTTAGGTTCTGAGATTTTTCATGCTCTATGAGGAAAGAAAATGGAGAGATGTCAATTGATTTCTTTTTTATGTTTCCATTTTTTATATATTCCTAAATCATAGCAATCATCATCATCATCATCAGTTCCTAAACCTTCCTTCCTACCACCAAAATGAAGGTAGTCCTCTTTCCTCTCCCCTCCCATTCATGATCCTTCCTTCCTACCACCAAAAGGAAGGTAGTCCTCTTTCCTCCCCCCTCCAATTCCTGATCCTTCCTTCCTACCACCAAAAGGAAGGTAGGCCTCTTTCCTCTCCTCTTTCCTGATCCTTCCTTCCTACCACCAAACAGGAAGGTATACCACTTTTCTGCCATGGCTGGGCCTGAACAGCTATCTGGTGTGATTCCTACAGTTATGGGATTATCATCTTTGAATTAGTAGTGGCTTAGCACTGAGATCCAACCCAGGCACCTACCATCACTAATAATGAGAAAAAATCCAACAAAATTCCACATCAGGTCATTCAGTGCCCAGGTCAACAAGGACCATATCAAATGCTATGGCTCCTGGACATCTGTCGAAAAAAGGGCTACAGGGCTCAGTTGCTACTGCCAGGGAACCAGGGCATGCAACTGCAAATTGACTGGAACCAAAGCACAAAACTTATACAACTGAAGAAAATCGAGAAATCCTTAAATATTACTACCAGGCAGAACCAACAGCCATGGGATTTCAAAAAACAATGATGCAACTGTGGAAGGAACACCTGCAAAGTGACCAAACAAAGATTAATGAATCAAAGATGCTTCATCATCCATAATAAAGTTTATTTATTTATAATAAATGAATCTACAATAAACCACCCTACATGGAACAGCTTATATCCTTCCTTCCTTCCAGTTTATATCCTACCAGTTCCTAGGTCAGCGATGACAAACATTTTTAGGCTCATGCGCCATAAGCGGGGGAGTGCAGGGGGGTTGTGTGCAGGCATGCTGCACTAATAATGCAATGTGCAATCCCCCAGTGTGCATGCACGCACTACAGGCTCCGCCCCCCCCCATTTTTACATGCTCTTTTCACTCTCCCCAGGCTCCAGAGGCTTTATAGGAGCCTCCCCCCCCCCCGGGAGGCCCTCCGGAGGCTTCAGCAACCTTCAGAAGGCTTCCCTGAAGCCTCCAGAGCACTCAAAATGATGCTGCAAGCAAATCGGAGGTCACTTCCGGTTTCAGTGGCGCGTCATTTGGAGTGCTCTGGGGGCTTTAGGGAAGTTCATGAAGCCTCCGGAGGGCCTCTGGGGGGGAGACTCATTTCACCCTCCCCTGGCTCCTATAAAGCCTATGGAGCCTGGGGAGGGTGAAAAAAGCCTGCAAAAAAGGGCGAATTCAGCTGGCCAGCGTGCACATGCGCACTGGCCAGCTGACAGGGCATCACTTCGCGTGCCCTGAAAAATGGCTCCACCTTCCGCCTGTGGCACGTGTGCCATAGGTTTGCCATCACTGTCCTAGGTCCTTGGTTAGGACTTGAGCTGTTGAGCTACCAACCCGCCCCAAAGGCTGTGAATCTTACCAAAGATTAATCACAGAATAAAAATAAAACCTTTGACTAATTCTATCTCTGCTCATAAGTAGTTAATAGAAGTTCTATTACATCAGACAAAATTTCAAGAATATCAGAATGTGGCCAGCTAGGGGGCATCCTGTAAGATCACTGTTATTCTCCAGGAACTTGCATATTAGGCATGTTGCCTTTGAGTTTGGCCGCCAAGCCTAGTAAACAATACTAATCACATCCTCCACAAATCTGTCCAGTTTTCTTTCCTTTTAAAATACAGCCAGCTGTCATGATTTTTTTTTTTTTGCAAAGAATGGGAATTATTTCTAAAAGTGAAAAAAATAATTATCAGTTACCCAAATGTTAAACAGATGCAGATTTCCTCATCTTCACAATAGAGGCAAGATCCCTTACTTCCATAGAAAATAAAAATGGGAAGAAATAGAAATTTGCTTACATACATTGTCTTTATATAAGATTCTTATTTGAAACTAAGTACTTGCTTGTACTTGTATTATAATTCTTGTGTTATAACCCTATAATTCTTGGATAGCATCTCTTCCTCCATCTACCAAGGTCACATTCCTTTTCAACTGTTTTCTTGGTGCATCACAGCTCTTGGGCTGCAATAAGTACAGCATGAATACTAGCCTCAAACTGACCCCAAATGCTCGTGTGACACCAGGAATCCACCACTGCGTCAGTCCAGTCCCAACTTCAGTTGCTTTTGCCTCCTGCACTCCAAAGCCTCTGCCACCTTGCACTCTGCCTTTTCAGTTGATCTTTGTCATCTTTTTGCTCCTACCATTGATGAGGTTGCCTAGCCTGGCCCTTTGTGAAATAACTGCTATCTATGTGACACCATCTTCACAAGGTCTCAAAAAGTAACAAAAGGAAGAAACCTCATGTGGCAGCTATCTCACAAAGGTCCAGCCTGGATATGCAGGAGAAATTGTAATGGTCATCTAGGGACATGGACTTCAGGGTACCAAAGGGGCGTAGATGGAGAGAAGATATGTAGGTATGGGCAGTTGAAGTTCTCCTACAGCGTTAAGTTGCTAGTGGACTGCCAAGATCCAAATTTTTACCATGTAACCATGGGGGCACCGCAATGTCCACAACTTTGAGGTTTTTATATTGAAAAAGTTTTATTGGTTTTACATTTTTTCTATAGGGTAGGGTAAGGGATACAAAGAAATTTTGAGAGCATTCACGTCAGAGTCGTCAGCCCTTCCGAGACCTCAAAATACACAATAAAAAAATAACAAAAAAAAGCATTTTCCATAACACTACAAGGTAAAAGCAAGTACATATACCTAAATTCTCAATTCCATGCTGTCAGACATTTACAAAAAATCCAGAAAATATTATGCAAAATTGTTCAGGAAAATCAAGGCAAAGTTATTTTTTCGATCTAAGTCTCTTGGCTATTGTATCTTCTTTTTCTCCTCCCTGGCCCCCAGCGGGCAGGGCCGTGGCCCCCTCCGTCCCCCCTGGATCTTCCCCCAGGGCAGAGGAATGTTTTTTAAGAAAGGCTTCCGCCTCAGCAACTGTTTTAATCCTCACTCTTCCTCCTTCCCAGAACACCAGCATCCCTTCGGGTGTCACCCACTTGAACCAAATCCCATGATCAAATAAAATTTTAGACAAGAAGGAAAATTTCCTCCTTGCTTCTCGAATCTTTCTAGGAATCTGCTTCAAGATAGTGACCGTTTTTTTTGGTAAATTAAAGGGTTCCCTCTCTGCGCCTTCAAGATTTCCTCTCTGGTTGACCTTCTAACAAATTTCACATGTATCTCTCTAGGCACTTCATTTATCCTGGCATATGCTGAGTTAATTCTATAGGCTAGGTCAATGTCCCCCCTGATCTCATCCTTAGGTTTTTGTAAATAGTCTGCTAAAATTGTGCTCATAAGATCAGGGAGGCATTCACCAGGTTGCTCAAAAACATTCTGAAATCTCAAAAAATATGTCATTCTTTCCATATCAATCCTAGACACATGCCCACTTGTTTCCTCAACCTCTTTAGTAACATTTTTAATCTCTCCCTTAACCCCCACCAGCCCCCCTTCCAATTCTTCAGTCTTCTGTGTGATTTCCAGCGTTTGCCTCCGTGTGTCCAATAGCTCCTTCTTGAAAATGATGTTTTCTGCCCGCTGGGCCTGAATTTCTTGAACCAAAGTTTGTATAACAGTTTCAAGAGAAGCCATCCGTTGTTCTAAACTTGTCAGTGCTGTTTCTTGAGCCATCTTAACTGTTAGAGTTAATGCCACCAAAATGGCGTTTTCAGGATGGGGCTGGTGAGACTAACCGGGAGCCAAAAGTTCAGATCAAGGTTGGAACGTTGTAAAATTCAGGAACCAAGAGAGAGACAATTTTCCAACTCAATAGTTATAATAACGAAGGTAATCCAGAAAGGAACCACAAATCCAAGAAAAAAATTATTCATTAATATCCAGAGAGAGTCCCAATTGTAAAAAGACGCTGGAAATTTTCCATAATTAAAATAGTCAGGCAGGGACAAAGAAAAGCCACTTTCCACCGCCCATCTCAGAGCCCAGAGGAGAGAGTAAAATAATAATTTTTTTTTTAACCAGCCAGACCTAGACACAATGTTGCAAGTAGCCGCATACCACTTTCCCTTGTTAGAGACAGTCCGGATTTAAGATTTCCGTTTTCTCTTCCAGAGAAGCCATTTTAAAGTGCCGCTTAAGTCCGAGGGGGTTTTTTTGAAAACAAACACCCCCCTCCCAGTCCATTCAGCCTGGCTGGCAGCAAGGAAAAAAAAGTCTTTTTAAAACTCACTCTCCCTCGCAGCTGAAGCCTCGGCAAGCCTTCCGATCTCTTCCGCTCAGCCCTCTTCATTAAAGTGAATGGCGCCGACAGCCGTTGGCGAAGGGAGAACCCCCCGCAGCATGTTCTCCTTCACCTAAGCCGCGGCAAAAGGGTCGCCTCCCCCACCGCCGTGAGGGGGGGCGTCCCTGCCGAGCCGGCCCTACGGGAGACCCCCAAAAAAGGGGCGTCTCGCCCCCGTGGGGGGGCAGAAAAAGCAACAAAACGGCGAGTGAGCGCTAGGCTCGCTCGTCGCCGCAGGAGCCGGAACCGGAAGCCCACAACTTTGAGGTTTTGATGGCCATAACTTCAAAAGGTTGCTGAATGAATGGTCCTAAATTGAGGATTACCTGCATTTTTCTACACCTGGCTAGTTTAATCACTTGTACCTTTGGGAATTATTTCTAATATTTATTTATTTACCTTTACAGATCTGTTGGTATCAACTTGAGCTAATTGCCCTATTAGTAAATAATATAGTAGAATTAAAATGAATTAGTGTATATAATTGCTAGTGTTCCCCAGAGATATACAGTATTTATAATGAAGTAGTGCATTCTTTTTCTATGAACACTATGATAATGCATGTTTAACAATGTATAGTGAGATCACCAGCTGCTGTGGCATATCACATGATTATCATTATATCAACTCCTCTAGGGTAGGTTCAGAAATGCTAAATCAACATCTGGCTTTATGTGTAAAATGATTCTAAAAACCTATTAAAGTTATTTTTAATTATCTTTAATTTTGTCAAAGTTTACTTAACAATTCTAACTGGATAGAGCAGACTATTTTTCATAAGGAAAAAGCATTTTCAAAAAGTTTAGAAGTGATTCTTGGATGGAAGCCAGTTGTCACTGGGGTAGTTTATAAAGGGAAGACTAATTATATCCTTTACTTCCCCCTTTTATTAGTATTATTATCATTATTCTCTTTGTTGCTTTGTAAGTACACTGAGTGCTTCTGTACCAAAGACAAATCCTTTATGTCTAATCACACTTGGCCAAATAAAGATTCAAGTAATGTTTTATGCAAAGGCTCTCATAAATCAGGCAAAGGTGAGGCCTGGAGGCTAAAATAAGAACAGTTGCAGGAACTGGGTATGGCTAGTCTAGAAAAAAGAAGGACTAGGAGTGACATGATAGCAGTATTTGAAGAGCTGCCACAAGAAAGAAGGGGTCAACTTCTTTTCCAAAGCACCAGAAACAGTGGTGGGATTCAGCAGATTCGCACCTATTCAGGAGAAGCGGTTGTTAACCTCTTTAGCAGTCCAGAGAACCAATTATTGGAAGAAATCTCCTTTTGTCTTTACCCCTCTTTACAGGAAATCCTGTAAGGAAGGCAGGAAGGAAACATTCTGGTATTGTGTCTAGCTTAATCTTTATTGCCCTGCTTAAAGAAACTGCCTCTCTGGTTAACCCTTATGACATTGTAACACCTAAGACAAGGCACTCATTGACGTGAGTGATGTTGCATTGGCCACGCCCACCCAGTCACATGACACTGAGCCACGCCTACCCAGCTGGTCATTAGGGCAGAGAACCGGTTGTTACATTATTTGAAACCCACTACTGACCAGAAGGCAAGACAAGAAACAATGGATAAAAACGAATCAAGGAAAGAACCAACCTGGAATTAAGGAGAAACTTCCTAACAGTGAGAACAATTAACCAATGGAACTACTTGCCTTCAGAAGTTATGGGTGCTTCATCACTGGAGGTTTTAAAGAAGCGATTGGACAGCCACTTGTCTGAAATGGTATAGGCAGGGGTAGGATTCTACTGGTTCAGCCTGGTTCAGCCGAGCAGGTAGTTCTGAAGTTCAGCTGACAGTGAACTGGTTCACTTCGACCTTCTTGTGGGCCCACCCGCCCCTGGGTTATACTCACCTTTATATCCTTGTTTTTTAGCCCAGCTGATCAGCATGGCAGAGTGGATTGCCGTGCCTCAGATGTTTTCCTGTGATCTGTGCACGCACACACTGCATGCATCAGGCATGTTAGATGCTCATGTGAGCAAACTGAGCATGCATACACAAACCCCGTGCTCAGTGAACTGGTTGTTAAAACGGTAGAATGCCACCCCTGGGTATAGGATCTATAGGCTTGAGCAGGGGTTAACCTAGAAGACCTCCACGATCCCTTCCAGCTATATTCTGATTATTTTTTTTTACACTCTCTGCTATTTAGTGTGGTTCATACTAAGCTAGATCAAACAATAACCCCATATACTTATGGTGCTGAAGAACTCAAGTTCATAAATTTGTTTAATAGGCGGGTCATTATTATGTCATTATCTTTATACCCTGAAAATAAAATGAGGTAAATCTCCCCTCCCCCAACATAGGATCTTGAAATCTGACTTTTTCTTCTTAATCACAATGGGCTTGTTTGATTGAAAGCAAGTCAGTTAGAAAATGAGAATGATTGACTGACTGACTGACTGACTAAAATGCTTGCTTTCAGAAAGCTATGGAATCAAGGAAACCTTGGAGAAAAGCTGTTGATTAATCAGAAATTCAAAAGAAACCCTGAAAGTTGGTAGTTTGTTCTATAATTGAAATGTTCCTAGGAATATTTGACTTGATTTGTGCTAAGCACTGATATGATGTCCATGGATATAGAATTGCTGATAAAATGCAGCATGGTATTCCTCTCAATGCAAACACAATGCCAAATGCTACAAGTGTGTATGATAATGTAACCATCTTCAGGTTGATTCTGTTCTGTGTCAGTTACAACCTATTTTTGTGATGTCAAAGCATTTTTAGATATCTCTGCTTGAATGCTCAGATTGAAGTCTTTATTTCTCCAGTGTATATCCTTACACCAACATGGCCAAAGAAAGGGAATAACAAAAATAGCAGAAAGCATTCAACCGTTTCATGAAACAGAATCCACTGGAAATGCTTACATGCTTGGAAGAGAAACTAAACTTAATCAGACTTTTATTTCTGACAAAAGGAAAACAAAATATGTTTTTGTTTACAAGAAAAAAGAACTGAAACACAACTGCTTTAGACTACTGTAACTATATTATTTCTTTTCCATAATGATGGATCATATTCTTATATGTTGCACAACATATCCTTTCATTATCATAAGAGATATGATCCTATTTTATTTTGTGTACCTTGATTATATGCAAAATGCCTGTGTCGAGGGTTTACAAGTTTCTGTTAAAGAGCAAGATGGTGAAGATACTGGAACTTCCAGTTTCCTGTCCCATTGATAGCTTTGCCTTTACCAGTATAGATTAAAAAGTGAAAGCTTAGATTGAAATTGGGCAACTTTCTTCTTGTCCTAAACAAATAATAATTTGGAAGTCTAAAGTCTGGAATTGGTGGGAATGGGTATCCCTCCCATGCCCACCAAGCCACACCCACAGAACTGGTAGTAAAAAAATTTGAACCCCACCACTTGACGCTTTAACTTTATATTTAATAAAATTTAATTTAATGTCATGGGTGCATATTTTTAATATACATTGTACAGAAAGAGAAAAAGAATATATGCTTAGTGTGATCTGCTCACAGAGCAAAACAATTGAAGATTGTTTTCCTAAAACAGAAAATTAAGAAGGAGAAGGAGATTGTTCAGACATGGTATGGTGCATTTTGACTATCATGAAAGCCCCACCAAATTATCTTGATCCAAACAGGATTTTCTTATCAGGTTTAAACACAGGTCAGGAGCAACATAAAGGAGCAGTGTGGACATGTCCCTCATCTGCACATTCTTCCTTCAAGCTCAAGGCAAGGCTGAAAGCTACATTTCCCTCCTTCTGTATATGCCTGAAATAATACCCAGTTCAACTGAATAACCAATAGGGACAGAGGTGGTATTCAGCAGGTTCTGACCAGTTCTGGAGAACCGGTAGGAGAAATTTGGAGTAGTTCAGAGAACCGGTAAATGCCACCTCTGACTGTCCCCGACCCCATCTATTCTCTGTCTCCTGAGCTGATCAGGAGGAAATGGGGATTTTATAGCATCCTTCCCCTGGAGTTGGTGCGAAGGGAGATTTTACAGTATCCCTGCCATGCCCACCAAGCCATGCCCACAAATCCTTGCCATGCCCAACAAGCCACACCCACAGAACTGGTAGTAAAAAAATGTGAACCCCACCACTGATGAGAGAGTAAGGTAGTTTTAATTTTTCAAACATTTCAGAAGCTATAAATTACAACACAAAGGGCCAAATTTAGTGATATCCAGATCCCCATATTGGAGATCCCACCCCCCTGATCGATTAGGAAGTGCAACTGTGTTAAAAAATTTAGCTATATTTGAAAAATTCTAAAAGAGAAATTAACTTGATCCATTAACTAGATTTATTTTCAAGCTTACCAAAATAACACTTCCATGAAAATCTATTTGGCTGTCACTGGTAATGTATGTTTTCTTATTTATTCCATATGAATGGAGTCCGTATGAAAAACTGCCTCATCTACAGGTGAAACTCAAAAAAATAGAATATCATGCAAAAATTCATTTATTTCAATAATGCAACTTAAAAGGTGAAACTAATATATGAGATAAGACTCATTACATGCAAAGCAAGATAGTTCAAACCATGATTTGTCATAATTGTGATGATTATGGCATACAGCTCATGAAAACCCCAATATCTCAGAAAATTAGAATATTACATGCAATCAATAAAACAAGGATTGTACATAGAACAATATTGGACCTCTGAAAAGTATAAGCATGCATATGTACTCAGTACTTGGTCTGGGCCCCTTTTGCAGCAATTACTGCCTCAATGCAGTCAGAGAAAAACATAAAAAAAAATTGTCTCAATGCTGGCAAGAGACTGAAAAATGTATTATCAGAGCTAGGAAAAGTAACAATTTTCTTTCTCTGTGGTATGCGGCAGTAATTATACATTCAAGCCATGCAGTCTACCTGAAGACAGATCCACAAACTCACCTTCGTTGCTGAAACGTCTGGCCTATATTTCTTTTTCCACCATTCCCTGATTTTTGCAATGATTTTCATGCCTGAAGTTCTGAAGAATTCAAATGTTTGTGAACTTTCTTATGATATTCTTTTTTACCCTATTAAAATTTATTGAGTTATGGTTTAGGATACATTTTTTTCAAAGAGATTAAGTCAAAACTATTACATTGATTATTTAGAAATGTTTGTAATAAAAGGTTTGTATCGCAGTACAGTAATTATATGAAATGACTATATTTCTGTGTGGTTTCTGGTATTGGAAAGGCATATCATTTCTAGACAATTAGGTCTATTCATTTATTTCCAATGCATCTGCCAAAAATCAATGATTATAATCCGTTTATTTTATAGCACTTGAATTTTCACATAGCCAAATCTATTCTAGAAAGTGCTGTAGATGTAGTAAAATTTGCATATTTTTGGGATTAGATTAACCTCTAGGAGTAGTTTAATCCCAACAACAGCATATTTAAGAATGGACGCCTCTACTCAAACTTAGCAAAGGCTGACATGGAGAATGATTTGAGCCTTATAATGTCTGTTACATAATTCATTAATTGAATCTCAATTCGACAGCAATACCTACCTGAATGAATGAATGGATGTCCAATTTGGTTTTCGAATTCTCCTTTTGTTTGCTTGCTGATTTACTTTGTTTCTAGGCTAAACCATCAAACCAACTGTAATAAAATCACCACTTAGTCTCTTAGTTGTTATGTAAAACAAGCAACAATACCAAGTATACCATTTTAACCCATTTTCATTTAAAATTAGAATTGTGGTCAAATTCTTGGAGGAAAAGTTAGAGGGTTAGGTTTGCTGCCTAAACTTTATCATGAAATCAAAGCAATTTCCTTTAATGATGTCTCTAGGTCACCTTTGCCATGCAAAGAATCCCATTCATCGTTTGTGAGCTTTTCTTAGGCAGTTGTATCACATTTCTGAACACATTTGCCTTTTCCTCCTGAGCTAACATGGCATTGAACTCCTATTTCATCATTCAAAGTACATTATCTAGAAGGAAAAACACTGTGCCAGGAACTTGGATATTGCAGGCAATAACATTTGCAGGATGACCTAGATTTCCTTGAACCAGAAAAAAAAATCCGCACACGGAAAACAGAGTCAGCAGAAATGTTAAGCTCTTGACTATTTTGAAGTCTAAGTTCACCATTTTGCCACCATACCTGTTTACTTACTGAAAACATAATCTGTATAGAGACCACAGACTGCTGTCAATCTTGAAAGTGTGATAAGTAGAAGTGTTTTAACATTAACAAAGAGATTTGAAGTACTTGAAATATAACTTAATTAAAATTCTACAGGCAGAAGTAATTGCAACACAATTGAAATATTTATATATTGGGGAGAAATCATGTTGCATGTTTTGGGAACATTCCAATTTTAAAGCTGTTGTTTAGTGTAAATAAGATAGGAGTTTACTTCATTACAGCATAAGCACTTGGGGATTTAAAGAGATACATGAAATGTAATTGTGAACTAGCAAGAAAAGGAAAGTGCTATCTTTATATTAATAGTATGCCAGACTTCATCCTCAACTTTTCTAGAAGTTTTTTTTTCTTAAAATGCCCAACACCGCCCAAAAAGTTGTTTCATTTTTCTTTCTCACATCTAGTGTGCTTTTCACAGAAATTCCAAAATGTAGTAGATCTTATTTTATTGTTGCAAAACAAAGTAGGTATGTAGCAGACATGATTTGCACTGTTCTGCAGTCTTCCTAGTTGGCTTAAGGGAGAATTTCCCTAATGATGTCTTCTCATTGGATTAATTGAAAATAGGGACATAGCAAATCACCTTAGAAATAATTATAGAATGAATGGGGAATGTTTCCCTGTAACTGTAATACATGTAAGGCACTCACTTCCCCTCCACCAACTATTTATGTACTACTAGCTGTACCCGGCCACGGGTTGCTGTGCCCAGTTTAGTTAAATGGAAAGGTTTCCCCTCAGAGAACCTATCAGCGACCCCCTCCCCTCCCTGTCTCGGTTTCCCCTCAGAGACCCCCTCAGAGACCCCATTCCTTCCCTGCCTCGGTTTCCCCTCAGAGTCCCTCTCAGCAACCCCCTCCCCTCCCTGCCTCAGTTTTCCCTCAGACACCCCCTTAGCGACCCCCTTTCTTCCCTCTCCTCCCTGCCTCAGTTTCCTCTCAGGGCTCCTTCCTCTCTTTCCCCCCACCCTCACAGGCGCCTTCTGGCTCCCCGCAGTTCTCTCCAGCCCCTCACCTGCTCGAGAAGAAGAGCGTCCAGGTGGAGGGAAACCAACACTTCCCCTCACATCCAGGCCTCCGCCCTCTTCCCTGCTGCCGCTGCCATTGCTGCTGACCTCCTTCTCTTGCCTCCGCTGTCCCTGCCACCCTCCTCCTCCTGCAGGCCTCTGCCCTCCTCCCCTGCAGGCCTCCACCCTCCTCACTGCTGCCACTTCCGTTGCTGCCAACCTCCTTCTCTTGCCTCTGCCATCCCTGCTGCCCTCCTCCTCCTGCAGGCCTCCACCCTCCTGCCCACTGCCGCTGCTGTTGCTGCCTCGCCTTGTGCACAAACGTTCACTGGGCCCCTCTGTCCGCCCACTGGCTCGCTGGGCTCCTTGCTCATTCTGCCGACCTTATCACTCCGGTGCCTGATAGGGTGGGACACCACGCCCACACGACCCTGCCAGCTGGGTGCGAGGGCAGGAGGAGCGGGAGGTGGCGGTTCAGGATCTTGCGAGAACGTGTACATGACGCAACAGAAGAAGCGTGAGGGAAAAACTCAGAAGAGACGCACTTTAACATTTGCATGGCATGTACATGGCACAGGTTTGACATCCACACAATCTACACATATCATTGGTGCTGTACTTCAAAGGAACGTTGTGTGAAAATTTGGAAGCGATTGGTGCAATACTTTTTAATATTAGCGTTTTTGAACAAACTGTTGTTACATTTTTATTTATATACAAGATAGATACACAACCATCTATGAAGATAAGCAGTCTAAATGGTAGGATATTATTAGATCTATTAAATGAAGGGATATATAAGTAACATAGTGATTCAGTTATAATTTTCAAAGGTGGCATTTTCACCCACGTCAGAACCATTACTCAGTTAAAGACACAATATTGTATTTTACCTGTATAGGAAGTCCTGGACTTACAACAATTTGTTTAATGACCATTCAAAGTTTCAACAGCACTGAAAAAAGTGACTTATGACTATTTTTTACACTTATGACTGTTACAGCATCCTCACAGTCATGTGATCAAAATTCAGATGCTTGGCAATTGACTTACACTTACGACTGTTGTAATGTCCCAGGGTCGTGTGATCACCTTTAGCCATCTTCTGACAAGCAAAGTCAATGGGGAATTCAGATTCTCTTAAAAACCGGGTTTCTAATTTAACAACTGCAGTGATTCACAAAATAATGGTGGCAAGCAAGGTCATCACTGGGGCAAAACTCATTTAACAAATGTCTCACTTAGCAACAGAAATTTTGGGGTCAATTGTGGTTGTAAGTTGAGGACTAACTGTATGTTCTGTTTTGAAAACTGTGTATTCCTCAAAAATAGAAGTTGTAAGTAACTTTTCCCAAATTCAGTAATTGTGTCAGAATCATGCAAAGGCATACATATTGTATAATTCTCTTTGGGGTTAAAGAATTTATGCAAAACATGCAAAAAGAATAAGTAGTAAATGAAAGAAATTAAAAGCAATAAATAAGAGAAAAAGAAATTTAACTCAATCTTGTTTATACTACCTTTTACTATACCTGTTGATACAGTGAAGAGATACCTTCCTATTCTTACAAATAGTTATTGTTTCTACACATCAATATATTGTGTTGGATCCATAGATCCATTCAACTTCTCTTTCTCTTTATGTATACAATTATGTATATTATAATTATAACAGTTAATATACCATGTTTTACTGAAAATACGACAGGGTCTTATATTTTTTTGACCCACGGAAAATGGCCTTGGGCTTATTAGAGGGGGGAGGGGCTTATTGTTTTCTGGGGCACGCAAGAAGTGAGGAGAGCCTTTTACCTTTCAAGCGCCATCGTGTTCCTCACTATTGTGTCCAGGGAAGCTACTGGTAAAAAAAACAAAAAACCTTCTCACAAGTTCAAGAAGTTTGATAGAACTTACAAGAAAGATTTTTTTTTAACCAGGGGCTTCCCTGGACACAATGGCGAGGATAACGGCAGACTTGGAAAGGTAAGAGGCGTGCCCTACAGCCCAACACTCCCCACCCCAATTGTAAAGGCAGCTTGCCAGCTTCCCTTTCCTGCCCTCCCTTTAATGACAGGGTGGTGTGGGGGAGAAAAAAGCACCTTTGGGCCAACCACAGCCTGGATGGCTGAGCATCTCCACAGATGCTCCCCGTGAACAGAGCACTCCAAGCCTTGCAAAAAGTGCTCCAGGAAACCCCAACCTTGAAGAAGCAGCAGCGGTGGTGGCAGCCGCAGAGAGCCGAAGCCAGCAGGGGGAACTGCCAGAGGAAAAGGCCTTGCTGCCTATCCTTCACCCGTCCCCTTCCAGAGCTGGCGCGCCAATGTTGGGTGCCATGCCACTGGATCACTGGTGAGTGCAGGGTCCGGAGGAGTCGCAGTTGCCACTGCTGTACATGCCCACCGGCCAGAAGGTGAGCAGCGAGGCAGGCCAAGCCAGCTGGGACCCCTCAGCCCTGCAGCCGCTCTTCGCCTGCATGGGGCTGCTGAGCCAAGCCAAAGGCTCAGCCTACATGGAGCTGCACAGAGGCACCAAAGTCCTCTGCTCCGTGGCCAGGTCACATGAAGTGGGTGGCGGCAGGAGCGGCGGGTCCAGCTCTCCATCCAAGCAGCGGGGCTGTCTGGTGTGCGACTTCCACCGGGCTCCTTTCTCTGGCCGCGGCATCCACCGTCATTCGGACGAGAAGGAACCCAAGATGGCCCTGGTGCTGCAGCTGGAGCTGGCCATGCGCTTGGCGCACTACCCGTGGGCGCAGTTGGAGGTAAACGCGCTGCTCCTGCAGGATAGAGGGTCTTTCTTGGTCACCATCCTTTGCGCCACCGGGCTGGTGCTGGCCAACTCTAGCATTGAGCTCTATGACCTGGTGGTGGCTTGCGCGCTCAGCCAGCAGGCTGAGCTGTCAGAGCCCGAGTGGCAAATGCAGACAACCGAATCCAAGGAGCATGCCCCTGCTGCCAGCCTCACCGTGGCACTTCTGCCTTCCCTCAGCCAGGTCTCTGGCCTGCTGGGCAGTGATGACAGTGGGCAGACCAATAGCTGGGCGCAAGTGCTCTGCCCAAGTTACCCGCTCCTGCACCAGAGCCTCCTGTGCGCCGCCAAGCACCTGGTGCCAGAGCTGCAGGAGCCCACAGAGATGGACATGGAGGAAACCCCTGTGTATGGCCTGACATTTGCCCTCAGGGCTTTTTACAAGGGGAATCCCTGACAAAAGGGCGAGGAATGCAGTTAAGAGGCACGCCTCACTTCTTCCCCACCCACCTTCCTCACTAAAGGGAGGGCAGGGAAGGGAAGCAGGCAGGTGGCATTTACAATTGGGGTGGGGTGGGCAAGGGTTTTTTTGCACAAGAAGAAACAGGCGTGTGTGTGTGTGATCACATTGCTGGCCTGCTGTTGTTTTTGCAGCAGGCTCTTTTCGTACTTAAATAGTTGGGGGTGGCTTAGTTTTGGGGGGAGAGCTTATTGTGGTTCATGCTCTGAAAAGCCCAGTTGGGCTTATTAGCCAGACATGTTGTATTTTCGGGGAAACACAGTAATAAATATTAACTGTATGTAATAGTCTATTGTTTGATTAGTCAAAAAAATGTAGTCTCCTTGCAGAAAATATGCAGTTTCCATAATTTACAGAACTATGCAATTTATACATCTTTTTAAATGAATAGAAAAACTCTTTTTTTTGTTCTATATAATTTTACATAGTTAAGGCACCTGGCAGCCCAAATTGAACATTATTACACACTCAAAAGTTTGAGAGAAAACATTAACAGGTATTTTACAGCACAAGCAGTTGAGAATTAGTAAATGGCCTATAACAGATTTCTGGATCCTACTGTTTCTTCTACCTTGATTGATTCCCTTCCTTCCAACTCTATCTCCCACAAATAATCACAAAGATGCTTTAAAGTGATGAAAGAGGAAGCATGATAAAGTGTTCTAGCTTCCATATCTGTTTCACATCTAATTGGGATGAATTAGATATGAAGCAGTGAATGCTCTGTTAACTACAACTGTTAATTTACAATTAGCTTAGTGACTATTCCAATAGTACTGAAAAAGTGACTCATGCCCATTTTTCACATTTCTGACCTTTCCAGCAGCCACATGATCATGTGATCAAAATTCAGACACTTGGCAACTGATTCATATTTATGACCATTGCTTTGTCCTAAGATCATTTTGCAACCTTCTGATAAGCAAAATCAATGGGGAAGCCAGATTCACTTAACAATGAGGTTACAAACTCATCTTAACAACAGGAATGTTGGGCTCAATTGTGGTCATAAGTTGAAGACTACCGTGTTTCCCTGAAAATAAGACAGGGTCTTATTTTCTTTTGACCCCTGAAATAAGCACTTGGCCTTATTTTTGGAAAGGTGTTATTATTTTTGAGGTGCAGGAGGTGGTGAGCGTGGTCACCTCATGGCTGTTGCTGTGTTGTAATATTTTCAGGGGCAGCTTATTTTTTGGGGGGAGGGCTTATTTTAGCACATGTGCTCAAATGCCCGATTTATTTATTTATTTATTTTATTTCTATACCGCCCTCTCTCCCCAATGGGACTCAGGGCGGTGCAACAGGAATAATAAAACAGAAGTCATAAATACAATCAAACATGGTTAAAAATAAATTAAATCAATTTTAAAGCCTGTGCTAAAACTCATAATTAAGACCCTAACTAAAAATCAATAATAAAAGACTATGCCAGGCTGGCCACATGAAAAAACTATGTTTGTAGTGCCCGGCGAAAGAAGCGTAGGTCCGTGATTGTACGAAGGTCGGGGGACAGGTCATTCCAGAGGGCGGGGCCTGCCACAGAGAAGGATCTTCCCCTGGGAGTCACCAGCTGGCATTGACCAGTCGATGGCACCCTTAGGAGGTCCTCTCTGCGGGAACTAATAACACGCCCCCAATAGCCAGAGATGGAACCAACTGGCTATGTCGTGACGCCAGAAACCACAGCCACTCAGTCTTGGACGGGTTGAGTCGGAGCCTGTTTTGATTGGGCTTATTATCTGGGGAGGTCTTATTTTCAGGGAAACAGGATACCTGCACACAAGACTCAGGGTTGTCTTTATACATCAGGAAGCCTTGGTATCATATATTAAAGAAATCTCTTGGGAAATAAATCAATAAGATGCTTCCCAAAAGAAAGATGGGACTTATTAGTAAGCAGTTTCGCTTCTAACAAGGGAGGCATGCACGCTTTAATATTAATAACTGTAGGCCTTATTTCTCTCCCATTGCAGAGACATGCTATGCAAAATTTCAACAAATCTATGACTAAAATAGCTGGAACAGCATTCTAAAAATATTTAGGTCAGGAACAGAATGAAGATGATTCTTTTAAGCTACTAAAATACTAACAAACAGAATGATTCTTGCTTAGTATTCCATGCAACATTATAGTATTTTCATACTGCTTTCCGAGTCTCCTATGTATATATGTATTTATCATTTAATAATAATAATAATAATAATAATTTATTAAACTTGTTGACCGCTCCCTCTCCCCGAAGGGACTCGGAGCGGTGCACAGGACTAATAAAACAATAAATACATACATATAGTTAAAAAACAAATTAAAACAAATTAAATATTTCCCTGCGCTAAAAATCCAATTAAAAACTAAAATCCCCATCTAAAATTTCTAGCAGCCCCATTTAAAATACTTCTACGCTGCTTTCCATTTAAAAAAAATCTCCAAATTGTTCAGCCATGAACAGAAAGGTTGAAATCATTAATAAAAACATAATATTAAAACATTTTATAAAATGGAAAAATAACACAAACTGTAAAATAAACATTAAAACAGTAAAAGAAAAAAAGGAGTCAAAAATAAAAATCACAACAACATTAGCACTTTATTAAAAGGCCTGGGAGAATAAAAATGTCTTTTCTTGTTGCTGAAAGAAAAATAAGGCAGGATGACAGAATTTGACAGAGGAGAAGGCCATTCGTTTATGTTAGTAAGATGTCAACCGATGTCCTTTTATACTTGATTTTGCTCTGTTCAGTCTCTTTGCCTAATGTTGGGAGAGTGTGCCTAAATTGTTTGCTCCAACCTTGGACCCCTTTCAAATGTTAACAGAGGAGGGGGGGAATCATCCCATTATTGTTTTGCTTTTCCTGTGTCTTCCATGAACTCAGCAAATGCTCTCTGTGCAAATCACAGAACCCTGTAAATGGCAGTTTCAAACGTAGAGACCTAACAATATTTATAGCAATAGGTCCTTTGAATTTCTAAACAAAGAAAATTACCAAAATTATAAAATAAATAGACAATTGGAAGTTAACATTAAAAAAAATCAGTATAGATACAAAACAAAATTAAAACAAACCTAGTTATCGGGAAATAGCTACTTGAGGGAATCCTTGTCTCCCATAACTACTCCCTGACTAATTGGCATGCTTCAGTTTCCTTTGATTAAGCAATGTTATTTCTCAGAAACAACCTTTATCTATAAAAGTGCATGTCCTCAAGAAACCTGTTCCCTCCAAAATCCAGATGACTCCCCATCTGCTGTTATTTAGAAGAATCATGAAGACCTAGCTCTTGGAGTAGTGCAGTGGTGGAGTTCTTCCCTCATAATCAAGGGGCTGTTAGTTCGATCCTAGGTAGCGGCAGATATTTCTCTCTCTGGGCACAAAGAGAAAATATCTGCTGCCACGACATGAAGGGCATCCTGCCAGAAAACACTCAGCTCCATTCAGTTTCCCTGACTCCACCCCAAGAGATTATGGCAGTGATGGCTAATCTTTTTTGGCTCACGTGCCAAAAGCGAGGGGAGCGCAGGGGGGGCGTGCATCGGCGCGCCACACCCATAATGCTATATGCATGACCCTCTGCTTTTGGTGTGCTTTTTTCGCCTCCCCAGGCTACAGAGGCTTTCTAGGAGTCTGGGGAGGGTGAAAACAGCCTCCCCTCCCCACCTCCAGAGGCTTCAGGAGCTTCCCTGAAGCCTCCAGAGGGTGAAAAATGGACTCAAAAGAAAGCCTAAATCAACTGGCCAGTGCACAGATGCATGCTAGTACTGACAAGGCAATGCCTCGCGTGCCCTAAGAAATGGTTCCGTGTGCCACCTGTGGCACCCGTGCCATAGGTTCGCCATCACTGGATTACGGGATCGTTAAAAGACAAAAAAAAAGACCTAGCTTTCAACTAAGGTTTTAACTACAGTGGTACCTCGGACCACGAATGCCTCTCATCACGTCCAATTCGCTTCACGACCAAAAATTTCCCAAAAAATGTGCCCCGGTTCACGAACACCGTTTCGCTGCACGAACGGAAAAGTTCGTAAAAAATGCTCCACTGCATGAACTTTGCCTCACTTCACGAACTCTGCCTCGCATCACGAACTCCGCCCTCGCATCACGAACGGAAAAGTTCGTAAAAATGCCCGGATTCACGACCTCCGTTTCGCTTCACGAACTGGAGCCGCGGACATTTTAAAAACAAGGTCAGAACGGATTAACCGGATTTACATTGAACCCTATGGGAAACTGTGCCTCGCATCACAACCAAAAAACAAGGTCGGAACGGATTAATCGGATTTACATTGAACCCTATGGGAAATTGTGCCTCGCATCACAACCAAATCGGATCGCGACCAGAGTCATTTCACGAATTAAGTTCGTGATCCGAGGTACCACTGTATATCACACCTACCATCTTTCATCTTTATCTTTGATGTTTTACTGATATTAATGTGTATTTTTTTAATTGTTGTGAGGTGCCTAGCATTGATGAGCAGCACACAAGCTTATTATCATCATCATCAATATCATCATTATCGTTGTCCCACTTTAAGTTTTAAGGGACAGTATCTGTAACCCAAATATTATTAGGATCAACCAATCAGACACTGGGCTGCAGTTTCATCCTGCAGTCATGTATTGCTATTAGCAATCTTCACTGCTGGCTTCTGAAGGCAAAATCAATGGGGAATCTAGCAGAAGCTCGCAAATGGTCATCATGCAGCCAGGGGAATATTGCAACCACACAAGATTCACCTAATGATAGCAATGGGTACTGCCATTTTATGGCTATGTCATTTAATAACAGAATTGCAAGTCCCATTTACCGCCTTTATGGATCTTTTTATTCTACCTTATGAACTGCTAAAAGTCTCTGCACATTTGCAGCAGGATATAAATGTGATAATAATAATAATAATAATAATAATAATAATAATAATAATAATAATAATAATAATAATAATCATTATCATCATCATCATCATCATCATCATCATCATCATCATCATCATCATCATCATCTTTATTGTCGTTGTAAAAATTACAATGAAATTGGTTAATCAATAGTTTTATGATCTCATCGATTCATTGTTTACTATTCCCTGGAAGAAATATTTGGTTGGAGCTTCTCATTTACCACCATGTGTCACTTTATTATTTCATCTTAATAAAGAATCTTCATTTAGAAAATGTATCCTAGTTCCATGTACCTCCATATTCATGTTTATTTAAATGATAAAACGTAAGTGATGCATGGTAGCAGGAAATCAAATATAATTCAATTCTAATACATTATTTAAACAAAACATATTGGATAGGGTGGAAAGAAACATTAAAGTGTCTGGCCTTGTATAAAGTGAACATAATTTCTTTCAGCATGTGGGTGGAAATAAATGTACATTTCAAAGAAAGAGACATAAGAATTTGTATTTTCAAGTCACCATGTGAATCTTGGAAAGAACAACCTTTTACCTTGCATCATATTTCTTTATTGTATCACAAAGGCATAATGAAGCAGCATCAATGTGACATTAATTGGGAATAAGCTACAACAGATTTTACACAGAACTGATTTGCATTTGGTCTTATAGAAAATTTATAGCAATAGCAATAGCAATCGGACTTATATACCGTGTCACAGTGGTTTACAGCCCTCTCTAAGTGGTTTACAGAGTCAGTATATTGCTCCCAACAGTCCGGGTCCTCATTTTACCAGTCTTGGAAGGATGGAAGCTGAGTCAAACTGCTGGCAGTCGGCAGAATTAGTCTGCAATGCTACATTCTGACCACTGCGTCACCATGGCTCTTTATATTCTTCATGATGCTATATATTTTGAGTTCTGCAGTATGCAATACAAACAGGTGTGTGCTTACTCACAAGTAATTTTTAATATTCAAGGGAGCCATATCTGTATGTCTGCATCAAGTTAACCTGATGTTAGTGTATTTATGTTCCTGATTACTCTTTCGAATGTTTAGATTAAAACAGATGGACACTATCTTACCTGAGATATGAAAGCAGTTTACTGTATTGATTCCCTAGCTTTATTCAGAATCAGACAGCCTTTAGAAAGAATCTTTTGAAATAAAGTGATCTCTTTGGGAATGACACTTTAGTTATGTGGAAAATGTAATTACTAATTTCCATGAGTGGAATTAGTAAAGAACAATCCAGAGAGTTAGAATGAGTTTTAATTGAATTTAATCTGGATTTTAAAACATTCAGTAAATTCTTCAGATATGGAGAACCATTTCCCCCCTCAATGAAAGTATTTCCTGTTTTGTGGAAGTTGAATTCTCCACATTTTCAGAGAAAGAAGGTTTAATTTTACTTTTTTATGTTTCTGATGTTGTCATGGTTGGAGAAAACATATTTTTTTTCATAAGGAATTCCACTGTTGTTTGATTGTTCAAGTTTACAAAGATATATAAATGCAATATTAATAAATTAATTCAATTGCTTTATTAGCTGCCACAATGTTGTGATAATGTATTATAAAATTAATTTTTCAAAGGACCAGTAGTAAGTAAACATCACGAGTGCTCTGACTGAAAATCTGACACATTAAAGATTTACAATGAGCCTAAATTTATAGTAATATACTAATCATTTACTGATCACATTATTAACAGTTTTATTAATGGAAAGGCTATATAAAGTCGTTCTGAACAGAAGCACTGTTTTATATATAAATACCTCATTAAGCTGATACATGTTTATGTCATTTTTTTCCCCAGTCTTTTTAATGTTGGCATTGGGAATTCAAGTGGAAATCACGCCCATACACCAATCTAGGGAAGAGTACTGATTTTCAAGTCAATATTTTGTTGACAGAATGGAGATGGCACAGTACTTGGGAACCTGGACTATATATTCCTTTTATGCATTGATTCTTTTATGGCCAAGTTGACACTAACCTTGATTGGCTGGTTCAGAGATTTTCTGGACATTTTCCTCATGTAGAATTGTTTCCTTGATCATCTTATGTTATAATGCCTCATTTATTTTGTCTAATAGTCTAACTTGGTCTAACTTTAAAAATGGAGCCCTGGTGGTATAGCAGTTAAAGTGCAGTATTGCAGGCAAACTCTGCCCATAGCCTGGAGTTCAATCCTGGCAGGCTCAAGGTTGACTCAGTCTTCCCTCCTTTTGAGGTTGGTAAAATGAGTACTTAGATTGTTGGCGGCAATATGCAAATAATGCTTCTACATTTTAGTGTGCTATAAAGTGCTATGGGGTAATATATAAACCCAAATGCTATTGCTATTGCCATTGCTAATCCTTTCTCTAGTGCATGATGACTGTCCAGGACAGGTTGTGTAGCAATGTAGATACTCTTCCTTTCTTACCTTGAAAGGGATTTCTCCATATTCATTATCATATATCTGGAAAAACCTATAGATAAGAAGAGGAAGTTTGCTCAAAACAAGTGCAAGAGCTGCTTTTCACAAACATACATTAGGATATTTGTCAAAAATTAGGAAAGCACCTTTCAATGATGGGGGGGGGAGAACCCCTAGGGCTCCATAATCCTCTTAATGGCATTATACATATGCCGAGGAAATAATGTCTTCTTTATGGAGCATATATTTCCATAAAATATCTGACGTAAATCTTCCCCTTTCCAGACTAATGTAACATTAGGACCACACATATTGTTCTCATTCCTGTTCCTATTCTTGTATCAGTCAATTCATGAAGAAGGTATTAATCATATTGCACTGGGATTTTTGCAGGAAGTATCAGCTGATGTTATTAAAAAGGCACTGAAAGTCACAGTGTTGTCTTTCAAGGACAACCATCTTGGTAGAGAAAAATAGATTCAGAATATAGCCTTCATCTAGTTGGTTAAGTTCATATGAAAAATTGAAAGCAAATCAACTGACAGCTATGCTTCAAACATGAAGAATTTATATTCGCAAATATAACAAAATAAATAATGACTCTTATATTTGAACAAAAACCACCACACCCTTTGTTATCTTGATTTCATTTCAGCTTTGTAATGTTGTAGGAAAGCCAAGACACAGACAAGCTCTTCAAAGCAGCAAAGAGTTTATTGTGCACAGATTCAGAGATGGGCCCGCAGCCCATACAAACATGTCTGAACCCCCAAATATTGACAAGGATTGTCTCTTATACCCTCGGTGACGTAGACATTCCCGTTCTCCTACATCTGCCCAAATATGGAGTTGGGGAACTCGAAAACCTACCGGTTGACACAGTTTGCTTAGGTCGACAAGATATATGCATTCAGAGGCTATTTGTGGCTAGCAAGGAGATAAATGGGGAAGTTGCTGGGAAAAGATCGTGGGAGCAACCCAGCAAACAGGATGCTGTCTGGGCAGGACCTTTTTGCAAGTACAGCAGTATATTGAGCATAGCTTGCAATCTTACTTCTTGACCAAAGTTTACTTGACCAATGTTACAGGCCTAGGCCAGCCCTAGACCTCTGTATCTTCCGTTGCTACCTCAGTAACATGTCAAATGGTTAATCTCTACTTTCAAGCTGAGATTTCTTTTTCTGAGATGTTGCATGCTATTGAACGTTTCTCAAATATTTTGGATTACCTTATACAGAATACTCCAGGTCTTTGCAATGAAGTTAAAGGGTAAGCAACACAGATATTAGTTTCAAGGTCTTCTCTGACTCTACATTATTCCTTAGATCTGTTGTCAGAAAAACTGACCCATGTAACATTGAATAAGACAAGTCAGGGTTTGAAACTTGCAATGATTCTTGAGTTTTAACAACTAGAATGCTTTATAGAATAGAATACTTTATTTGGCCATGTGTGATGAGCCACGCAAGGGATTTGTCTCCAGTGCAGAAGCTCTTGGTGTACATGCAAAACAACAGAATAGTAATAACCATAATAATGATACCTGTAAGAGAAGATAGTAGAAAAGATGAGAAGAAGAATAGTAGTACAGCCATTCTACATGGGTAGATATATTTATACATAAGGCATAATGTATATGTCTTATACATTATAAATTAGATGTTTAGCAGAGTGATGGCCTAAGGTGAAAAAAACCTGTTTCTATGTCTAGTTGTTTTCGCATGCAATGCCCTATAGCAGCACCCTAAAGGTAGGAGTTAAAACAGTTTATGTCCAGGATAT
Organism: Rhabdophis nuchalis; assembly: GCA_039707465.1. Classification (NCBI taxonomy): domain Eukaryota; kingdom Metazoa; phylum Chordata; class Lepidosauria; order Squamata; family Natricidae; genus Rhabdophis; species Rhabdophis nuchalis. Next base: position 83,843,407 of record CM077644.1, on the reverse strand, counting down.
TTGGGGTCTGTAGATATTTTCACAGCCATGCTTCTGACACTTGCAATATACAGGTCCTCAATGGAAGACATGCTGGTTACAATTATTTTTCTGCATCTCAACTATCCATTGAAATCTATATCTGACAGTTTGGTTGCTGTACCAATCAGACAGTTATAGAGGTACAAATGATAGACTAAATAATTCCTCTGTAGAACTGTATCAACAGCTCCTGTGGTAGTCTGAGCCTTTTGAGTTGATGCAGGAAGACATTCTAAGAATTGTGCCTTTTTAATGACGTTTCTAATGTTAGGTGTCCATTTCAAATCCTGTGAGATTATGGAATCCCAAAACCTGAAGGGCCCTACTGTTCTTTGAAGGACTCTACTGTTCTTTGAGAGGGGGTTGCAAGTTTTAACATTTTATTAAGTTATAAGTTATTACATACAAAAGTAAACAGGAAAGCAGGGAAAGGCAGGGAAATGGAGGGTAGAGACGTGAGGAAGGGTTAAGAAAAAGAAGCAGCAGCATTGACTTCCAACTCCCTCTGTTGCAGTAAAATAAAACATTAACTGTTTATTTTTTCATGAAGGACTGTGTTGTCTGTGTAAGAGGTGGCAAAATAGGAGAGCATCTCCTGAAATCCACTTTCATCTCCACAATTTTAAGTATGTTCAGTTCCAGATTGTTTCAGTTGTACCAAAGAGCTAGTTATTCAATCTCAAGTGAGACCAATGATTGCTGTATCATCTGCCAAACTTCAGTACTTTAACAGAGAGATCTTACAAGATGCAGTCATTGGTATAGAGAGGAAAAGTAATGGAGGTAGCTCACATCCACGAGGGGCATCCATACTAATTGTTTGGGTATTCAATGTAGTTGGCTTCCCTGTTGCATTCTATCTGTCAGAAATCACCTACAAGGATGGACATGCACAGCTAGCTAAATTAGCTTAGAGCGAAGAATTTCTGAATGATGGTATTGAATACTGAGCTGAAGTCTACAAAAAGATATAGGTCCATGCATAGGTCCCTGGGGAGTCAAGATGTTGCAAGGTGTAGCACAGTGCCATATTCACAGTATCATCTGCCAATCTATTTGCACAGTAAGTAAACTGCAAGGGGTCCAACAGTGGATCTGTGATGATTTTCAGGTGGGTCAGTAGTAATCTTTCAAAGGTTTTCATAACTACAGATGCCAGAGCAACCAGGTCCATAGTCATTCAACTCCTTGATGGAAAGTTTCTTGGGAACCAGATAATAGTAGAGCATTTAAAGCAAGAAGGAACATGACATATCTCCTGTGGTTTATTAAAGGTGAAGATGGGGGTATTTTGTTCAAAGTACTAGGTATAGGTGCTAGGCTTTCATACAGTACTCATAAGAGAAAGTTACTCTTATGAATGGGTAATCTAGAGACAAATGCAATAATCTAGTAGAAGTTTTAATATTTTTTTCTCTCAAAGTGCTAACAATTATCTAAGGGTATTAAAGAATTTAGAAGATTGCTTTTTCATAGTTGAAAGTTTTCTACTTCACACAGCTAAGTTTCAGAAGGCAAGGAAATCTCTTCGGCTCGGCATGTCACCTATGATAAATTTCTCCCCAGCATTACACATGATATTTGACACACAATAAAACTTTTCTTGCACATCAAAGTTAAATTGTAAATAATTGCTCTCTCTGCTCTCCACATAACAGGCTGTTGTCCCCAGCCAAATGCACAGGATGTCTTACAATTGTGGTGTTCCGCTATTGTCACAAAGTACTGTGCTCTTGGGATGTACATTGTCAGCAAGAAACTTCAGCTGAATTACGTTACTGAATTCAGTTGAGATCTATATTTTTTTTCTATCCAGTAACAACTGGCATGTGTTGGAAAGGTATGATTTACATGCCTATGAAAATATATATATATATATTTGTTTTCGTAGATTTTCACGGGTGTAGATATACTGGCATAGCTGGCTTCGGGGATTTTGCCGTGTATAAGGCATAGAAAAGTTGTTGCAACATTTCGACAAGATCTCACTTGTCATCATCAGGCAGCCTTGTGTCTGTGAGTGTGACTGCGGAGGCATCGCCCCTCTTTAAATCTTGGTGGAGGGGGTGGAGTGCTGACTATTGTTGTGAGTGGGTTGATTGGCTGTGCAGTTGCATCGTGACTGGTAGATTGATGCTGATTGGTCTCATTTGTATGTTTCTCCTTGTTTTGAATTTCAACGGCTTGGCTGGAGGGTGGGGCTCATCTGCTGGTCAATGCTGGCTTCCAGATATCTGGTAGGCAGGAGGTATCATCACGTTTGTTCATGCTGTTAGATTGCTTCTCTATTTCAATGACCAATCAGCATCAATCTACCAGTCACGATGCAACTGCACAGCCAATCAACCCACTCACAACAATAGTCAGCACTCCACCCCCCCCCACCAAGATTTAAAGAGGGGCGATGCCTCCGCAGTCACACTCAAGGCTGCCTGATGATGACAAGTGAGATCTTGTCGAAACGTTGCAACAACTTTTCTATGCCTTATACACGGGAAAATCCCCGAAGCCAGCTATGCCAGCATACCTACACCCGTGAAAATCTACGAAAACAAATATATATATATATGTGTGTGTGTGTGTGTGTGTGTGTGTGTGTTAGTTTTTATGAGCTGATCAATCACTAACACACATATTAAAATGGAATTCTTGGCTTTCTGTCTAGATGGTCTCTGGTGATGAGCCGAAAGGCAGAAAAGGAGAGCCGTATGCTTCCTCCCTTAATGCATGCACTACTGATGCCAATGTGGACATTTGAAGAAAAATAGTCTAACAACCTCTCCCCCCCCCAAAAAAATCATACAATGATTGCTTAAAGAATTTAGGTTATAGCACTATCTTTACAAAGCATCCCACACTAATGCAAAAGTAATGCAAAATGCATTATTCACCTGTTACTAATTCTTGAAGATTTGTTCATGATATAGTTATATCATATTAATATGAAAACCCACTCTGGTGATAATTTAACCATGTGCGTAGTTTAATAACAGTGAAATATGCTAAATGGTAGCTAAAGAAAGATCAAAAAGCTAAATTTGCAAATTTCTGTAGCTTGTAAATGTTGGAAATTAGAACTGCTTTAAAAAAACATTAACTTTTTAAAGTTAGTTACTATTGGAGCTAATGGGCTAAAACATAGATTAGAGGCAAATAGCCCATAGGGAAAACAGGATATTTGTGAGAAAAGCTAGAAAAACATGCAAAACTTTTCTTCAGCTTGACTAGATCTTTTTTTAAAAAAAAAAAACAGTTGTACAGAAAATACTCCAGAAAAACATAAAGGTTTTTCAATCATGGCCATTAAAGCAGATTTGTAATGACAGGGGTTATCTTTCAACCTATGAACAATTTTCTTTTTATTCCGTTCAGTTTTGTCAAATTCTGAGAGACTGCCTGGACAAGTCCCTGAAGTTTTCTTGGGAAGATTTTCCAGAAGTGGTTTGCCATTATCTCCTTCTCAGGGCTGAGATGAAGTGACAAGACAAAGATCCCCCAGCTTTCTTCATTGCCTAAATTGCGACTAGAACTCATGGTCTTCTGTTTTCTAGTCTGATGTCTTAATCTGTAGACTAAACTCTCTCTCTCTCTGTCTTTCTCTTTCTCTTTACTGTGAGCATTAAATTCCGCTATATTAACTAAGAGAATTCAACCCCACAGAATCAGTCTTGTTCACATACCAAGATGTATATTTTTCAATGCAGAGATGTATCATTGGGCAAAAACCTAGATTCCAAGATGAAGTGAGATAAATCAGAATAGCGATTCATACCCCAAGATAAAAAGACGAGTCTAAAACTGCTGATTAAAATACAGGGTCTCAATTAAGTTCTAATCACAATTTGTTTCTCTGGACATCTAAGAAACTACAGAGAATTTCATTGGCAGTTTTGGTACAATAACAACTATTTGTAATTTATAATAAATCCATGTTGGAAGGAAAGTAGAAAATATTGAACTTTAATCATAAACAATTCTGTACTCAAATCAGAATGTTTTTTGTGACTAGATCAGTAGTGGTGAAGCTTTTAGCATCTTCAGAGATTATACATGCAACATGTTCCTTAATTTTATTACTTTTTTCCACCTAACAATGTCTCACTGAGTAGTTGTAACAGAGTCTTTTTTAACCACATTACATTTCTGATCTGAATTGACAATTAATTTATTTTATGGAAAAGTCTAGAAGATTATATTTCTGCCTCAATTTCTGAAACTCAGCTCTACACCACTCAGAAAAAGATTTAATTCTTCTACATAAATACTAAGTAATGAAACAGCACAGCTATTCTCCACAGAAAGCCACTACCTCTGCACTTTTCCTTCTGTCCCAAAAATAGCAAACAAAAAAGATACAGGTAATTTCGAAGATCAGAGTTTAAAAGATGATAAACGAAAGCCTCTATTGATTTGGCTGGTATCATTTTTTCATAAAAAGTTAAGGTGCTGGCAAATGTATTCCTATTTTTAATAAAAGCAAAGCCAAAAATATAAGCACAATTGCTGGCATTTTCCCCATATTTGTGTTTGAAAATGGCACTCTGATCTTGTTGCAGGTGGCTCTGAGGAAGTAGAACTTTATTAAATGGAACATAACAGCCCTCATGATCTGATAATGGAGTTAATAAGGCAGAAGAATAAACATCATCGATTCTTATATTAATTGTAAAGTGTTACCTGTGAGCATCATGAGCAACAGCAACAAGGGAGCTAGGCAAGCTAAGCTGACTGAGAGCTCCTACACCAACAAGAACAAGAATATCAAATTGAATGAGATTCCAACATCTCTCCAAATTGAGTATCCGTAGTAGACGTAGGGATGACCAAGCAGGGTTGAATGGTAATGGTATGGATGAAGTTTCACAATACTAGGAGTGCTCAGATATTCAAGGCATCATTGCAGCTGAATAACTAGACTAGTTCCTCAGCTAAAGAAGTTGTTCACATTTTATTATTCATTATTCCCACATGTTCATTAAATGGACATAAAAGATTAATAATGGACAGATTGTTGAGAATTGTAAATTCAAAAATTGGTGAAGTGTGCCAGCCTATGTTATTTTCACCAGAAAGTGTGGAAAATAAAGGGTTATATGAACTATTAATGTGCCATTCATGTGGCCTCTCACAAAGGAAGACATCAGATTCAAATTTCGTGGGGTGAGAGCCCAGATACAAATCCAAAGCTCTCTTTTATTATGCATCCAAGGAACAACACACATTTTCTTATTGGCTGAATCCAACTCCTGCTCTGTTTGTGCTCGATCCCTTCTCTGCCTATCAGCGTTTTTCCTTTCCCTGTGCTATCTGCATGGTCAGTACGTAATCAGAGTTAATTATCTGATGAGGAATGTCCTTTGTTATGCTACAGTTGCCCATTAGCCATTTAGTACGTGACATTTTACCTGTCTTCAGCAGCCTGAATGGCTCCAGCTGATTATATGGCAACCTGCATAACAGGAATGATTCCTTCACATTCAATACCTTTTTTGCTTTTCTATGGAAATGATTTTGGTAACAAAAAATTGTTTAAGAAACCTAAATCAAGTTTAGAGTTGGTATTTCATTAAAAATGTAGGCACTTGCCATTTTTTAAAGGTTTTTTTATAGTTGGCATCTTTGTTGTATGTAAGTTTTTCTGTGAATGTGAGAAATACGTGTCAGAAATGTTACTTTTAGTTCTCCATAGATAATTGGTATGGGGAATTAGGATGCTCAATTTTTCTGTTCCCCAGGGTGCAACCTAACATCTATTTAACTTTGCTAACAACTCTACTGTGTTTTGTCAGTTCCTGGGAACTGTTATGAAAACATTGAGCAGTCTATGACACGATGGATAGATTTTAGACTGTTTTCATATCACACTTGCTTGTTTTGAACAGTGTTGCCTTTGGAGGAAGTAATACATTTTAGAGATCACCAGATCTAATACTTCGAAAATTGTATTTTCTAAGGGGGAAAAAAAGGAATTTTTTAATGCAGGACACTCGCTTTTTCTTTCTCTGAAAAGGAAAAAGAAACAGCATTTCTGAAGTACGAATATTAAAGATACATCCATCAAAAAATATTAGCCAATACTGCTATATTAAATTTACTGCCATGTACTTTGTATTAGGGTGTAAGTAACTGATGGATAGGAGAAAGGCATATCCACATACAAGAATATTTATTCATTTATTTATTTATTTGATTTAATTTATATACCGCCCTTCTCCCTCTCGGGACTCAGGGCGGTGAACAGCCACAGTAAAAACAGAAAACCAGAATTAAGAATACATAGTAAAATATATTAAATAATTCGGCCTGTAATTTAGAACCAATACTAAAAGCCCAGTTAAAACAAGGCTATGACAGGGCAGCTGCATGAAATAGGTGTGTCTTCAGGGCCCGACGGAAGAGATGTAGGTCTGGGATAGTACGTAATTCAGGGGGTAGGTCATTCCAGAGGGCAGGGGCTGCCACAGAGAAGGCTCTCCCCCTGGGGGTTGCCAGCCGACATTGTCTGGCCGACGGCACCCTGAGGAGACCCTCTCTGTGAGAGCGAACTGGTCGGTGGGAGGTATTTTGCAGCAGGAGGAGGTCTTGAAGATAACCAGGTCCCTTGCCATGGAGCGTTTTAAAGGTGGTCACTAATATCTTGAAGCGCACCCGGAAAGCCAATATTGCAAGTTTTAATATATTATAATATAACCCCTTATACACACACTATCTTACAGTCTACTATATCATATTTTACTGCATCATTTATTAAAGTAAGGGGCAGAGACCCCTTGAAATTCTATCAATCTTATAAGAAGCTCAATCAGTAAACTAATTCTAATTTATTATGCTAATGCTATATTAAAAGAATTTTGAAAGTCTGAAAGTACAATTCTCCTGCCATCACCTTTATACTCTTAGAGGGTCTAAGACAACCCACCGCAGCATGACAACTCAACTTGCCATGGCCAAATCACTATGGCCAACTCACCATGGGACAATTCATCACCGGACAATATTGAAAAAATGGTGGAATAGAATCATTAAAGGATGTGAAAGAAGGGACAAAATGAAATATGAATGACAAAAATTTAAATATTTTGAAAATTATTTTAAATAATTAATTGAATTATTTAATTGTCTTGGGGCATGTTGTCTGTAGGCGAGTCAGTGGTGGTGAATTGTCCCACAGCAAGGTGGCCATGGCAAGTTGGCTGAGGCGAATTGTTCCACTCTGGCCTTAAACAGGGTTGCTTCAAAGACTATTTCCCCATCCACTATTCAGCTGCAGGTTACACTGTCTCTTATTTGAACATTCCCTACGCCAGTAATGGCAAACCTTTTTTTTAATGGCGTGCCAGAATTGCGCACATGCATGCTACTGCACCTCCTTGCGTGCCCACTCAATTCCCCACCCAACTGTGCATGCACACGTGACCCCCGTGCATGCGCATGTGCCCCCTACCCAGCCTCCAGAGACTTTTCTAAAGCTTGGAGAGGGAAAAAATGGCCTCCCCTGCCTTTCTAGAGGCCCTCTGGAAGTCAGAAATGGATCATTTCCGAACTTTCAGTTGGCCATTTTTTTGCCCTTTCCAGCCTTCGGAGGCTTTCCTGAAGCCATTTCTGACTTCTGGAGGGCCTACAGGAGGCTTGGGGAGGCTGCTTTTGCTTCAGGCGATGGTGAGCCCCAGGGCATTGGGCTACCTCCGGTTGCAAAATGCCAGAAAATTCCCCATTTTGCAAGGCAGCTCCAAATGAGAATGAAGCAGGCTTCATTCCAAAAGCCGAGGGCCTGGCTCCTCTTCCTTCCTCGGATGTTAGAATAGTGCTGCACCTATTTCATTCTCTTTGAGAGCCACCTTGCTTACTGTGGCACGAGGCGAGCGCTGCTGGGGAGAAATCAGCAGGAGAGGGAGAAGAAAACAAACTTCTACTAGCGATGCCTTCTCCCTCTCCCCCTGATTTCTCTCCAGCAGTGCTCACCTCCGGCAGCAACAAGTTTTGTGTGTGTGAGTGTGTATAAGGGGGGCTGCCTTGGTTTCCCACTGCTGTGGCTCTCGGAGAGAGGAAGCAAGGATACTGGCCGCGCTCATTTCCCTTACTGCTCATCGCGGCTCGCTCCCTCGCTGCTTAGCTGGCCAGCTAAGCAGGGAAGTGGGACCTAGGCTGCAGCCAGCAGGGAAGAGGCAGTAATGCTCCGTCCTGCAGGGGCAGCAGCAGTGAACAATAAGGGAAGCGAATACCAGCCATAGGCAGCCCCCCTTACACACACACACAACTTGTTGCTGCGTGAGAGGAACACTGCTGGGGAGAAATCAGGGGGAGAGGAATAAGGCATCCCTAGCAGAAGTTTGTTTTCTTCTCCCCCTCCCACTGATTTCTCCCCAGCAGCGCTCGCCTCGCACTGCGGCAAGCAAGGTGGTTATCAAACAGAACGAGAGTAGTGGCAACTGTAGTGTTGCTGCTTCCAGCCTGGATATATTCTGCCAGGGCCTCAGCGGCACTCCGGTACTGGGGGCGAAGATTGGTGATGGCAAGGATGGATGGGCCCGAGCTTCCCTCCCTCTCCCTGCCCAAGCAGGCTTCTTGCACAGCTCCAGCCCATGGCTCTGATGAGCATCCACAGTCCGGAGCGCTGCTGCTTCCCGCCAGGATATATTCTGCCAGGCCCTCGGCAGCATCTTGATGCAGGTAGCTCACCTCCCTGCCAGCAGCTCCTCCGCCAGCATCCTGGCTGGAAGCAGCAGGGCAATAGCTGCTGCTGGAGAAGGGATGAAGGGGTGGTGGTCGTTCTCGCCACTGCCACCCCTTCACTCCTGGTAACAGTGACTTTTGCACTGCTGCTTCCAGTCGGAATGCTGGAGAAGTTGCTGGCAGGGAGGCGAACTACCCGCATATAGACACCGCCCACTTGGATGGGGAGGGAGAGAAGCCCTTGCCCGTCCCTGCCACCACCACTCCCTCACCCCCAGCAACTGTCACAGTGCTGCTTCTGGCTGGTGTGGAAGTGGCTGCAGGTGCTGGCTGGCCACTCTTGCCCTTCCACTTGTGGCTGCCATTGCTTTTCTGGGGCTCCTGTCCCGGCACTCCAGACTGTCCATGCATGTCAGTGCTGTGGGCTGGAGCTGTGCAAGTACCCTGCTCTGCTGCAGAGGGAGGGAAGCCCTTGCCTGTCCTTGCTGCTTCTGCCCCCTCATCCCTGGCAGCTGTCACAGTGCCACTTCTGGCTGGTGTGGGACGGGTTGCAGAGACCAGCCGGCTACTGTGACCTTCCACTTGTGGCTGCTGCTGCCGCTGCTTTTCTGGACCGACCAATCTGGCCAGGCACTCCAGACTGCAGATGAACTACGGCCTGGAGGGCTGGGGCCATGCAAGAAGCCTGCTCAGGTAGAGAGGGTGGGAAGCCCCAACCACAGCTCTGCTCTGCTAAGAAGCGAGGGCTGGGATCCCTCCCTCCACGTCTCTTGGCACGTGCAGCCATTGATCTTCCTGTTTATGTTTTTGTGTACATGCACGACAGGAACCAGATCACCAAATGGCCAATACGCATGTGCAGCCCTGGAAACAAAAAGATCATTTTCCTGGTGTGCGCATGCGCACAGAATGGCTCCTCTTCTGCTTTCTGGCACGCCAATGCATGTGAAGACCAGCTGGCTGCTGTGCCCGAACTCAGAAGAACAATTGTTGATGGCTCCACGTGCTTGGAGAAATGGCTCCGTGTGCCACTTCTGGCATACGTGCTATAGGTTCACCATCACGGCCCTAGGCAATATCTCTTTGCGCCATCTCCATCGCAATATCTTTCCATTGTGTCATTACAGTTTCCTCAAGACCCTCTCAGAGTCCACAAAATTATTTGCAAGACTTCACACATGACTAAGAAATTCATATAATGTGGTGTGTGTGTGTGTGTGTGTGTGTGTGTGTGTGTGTGTGTATATACAGTCATTCGTTAAATCATTGGTGAAAACAAGATGAAGTAGCTAATACAAAACTCACAGAGTTACTGTCTGCAATTGGATTCTTTTGAGATTGGCCATGTACATGGCATGGCACATGGCAAACATTTGTGATCTGGCAAGATGTTTTTCCCCCCAGTCACCTTGTCACAATTCAAAATGTGTCCACATTCCCAAAGGATTGCTTACCCTAGCCTAATGAATAACTTCTACTAACAAACATTTGTTTAGGTATTAGTTATGCTAATTCAGGAAATGCACAATTGCACACATGCTCCCTTTTCTTTAAAGAGAAAAATAGTATTTGTTAAGTTGTATTCAAAATAAATTAATATAATTAATCACGCTAGAATATGACAAGATTCCTACATAAAAAAACCATTATTAGAATAACACACAAAAAGGAATGAAGGATTACTACTTTACTACATGGTGGACAACTTTTGATTAATTTAGTCTGAAAGAGTCAAAAGTATCAAGAGTAACCACACACAATCCGTAAGAGTTATGCAATGCTGCCTTCACCTGTTGACTATTTCAGTGATACATTCTGGGATAACATCATCATGCCTTTAGCACATTTGTCCTTTCTTTGTTGAATAGCAGACTCATAATTTACACCATCTTACAAATAACAACTTCTGGGATCCAGAAGTTGAAATCAGATCTCAAATGAAACTTTAAGAATTAAGCCAACATGGAAACCTCACCAGGACTGGAAAGGATTGACAAATCAATAGCTGTTTCTCAATTCTGGGGTGGGGTGGGGGGGTGCATGGTCGTTCTTAGTTGGTGGAATGATTTGTCTGGTTAATTCCGATAATGAATGAGACTCTGGCATCCTAACTATTTATGCGACCCCCGAGCTGAACAGGGTGACATGTCAAAACAAAGAAAAGGGAATCTTGTAACCAAACAACATGTTATACATAACTGATGAGGATATGTTTTGTTTGATTTTGTATGTGCAAAAATAAAAAAAAACTTTAAAAAAAGAAAAGGGAGAAGACAGGAATAGAGAAGTGAGACAAAAGACTTACTAGTAAAAAATCAGACAACTAGAAATTGTTATATGGGAAAATGTAAAGCTGAGATAAGGGGTTTACTCCTAAATATGATAATAAAATTAGGTTGCTAACTGATTGAATATGATAATGGAAAGATAAATAAAGGTTAAAATATGTGGAATATGGACAAATATGAAACTGATATTATTATTTATTTTTATTTTACAAATTTGTATCCCGCACCCATCTCCCACAAAGGGACCCGGGGCGGCACACAGGAAAATTAAAAAACATAGAAATACAAATATACAAAATATAAATACCCATTAAAACTATATTAAACCACCAACCTGCGCTAAAACCACATTAAAACCCCCAATTAAAACATTGATCCACTAACAGTCAGGTTCGGAACCGTGTAGGTCATGCCAGGCCAGCTAGATAAAAAAAAGTGTGTTTTAAGGCACTGGTGGAACAGGCGGAGGTCAGAGATTATGCGGAGTTCGGGAGGTAGGTCGTTCCAGAGGGCTGGGCCCCCCACAGAGAAGGCCTTTCCCCTGGGCTTCACCAAATGGCATTGCCCCGCCGACGACACCCGGAGAAGACCTTCTCTGTGGGAGCGAATCTGATGTATGGGGCAGCAGGCGGTCACGGAGGTAACTAGATATGGGGAGATTGTAAAGCAGAGGTTTGTGACTCACTTTTATACATGACAGTTCTAATTGATTGAATATGACAATAGAAGAACAATGAAGCATGGGTTAAAATATACGAAACATGGACATATATAGAACTTCTAAGATGATGAACAAAGTGAGATGTATACCATTTGTTATTCTATATAGTAGATTAAGAGAATCATAATGAACATTGAACAGTAAGGATTGCTATTTATAGAAAATTAAGGGTAATCTAAACCAAAAATGGAGAAGGAACATGAAATATACTTACAATGGCAAACTATTGAGATTTAAAGACAGAATCACAAAGTGGGCCGTGCAAGGATGCATAATTATATAAATATAATGCTGAGAATATCTGGGAATTGTAACTAGGTCTATATCATGGCCAAAATTAGGCTGGGAGGGGGCGGCGGGGGTTAAAAGCACAATGACTATATATGTATACATTTTTTCTCTTTTAAAAAAGGAGGAGAAAGATATAGGTTAAAATTAAATATGGGCTTCCGGTTCCGGCTCCGGCGGCGACGGGCGAACTTAGGGTTCGCTCGCCGCTTTGTTCCTTTTCCTGCCCCCCCCCACGGGGGCGAGAAGCCCCTTGTTTGGGGCTTCTCCCGTAAAGCCGGCTTGACAGGGAAGCCCCCCCCACGGCAGTGGGGCGAGCGACCCTGCTCCTCGGCTTAGGCGGAAGAGGACATGCTGCGGGGGGTCTTCCCTTCGCCAAAGGTTGGCGGCACCATTTAATTCCATGAAGAGAGACGATCGGAAGAGTCGGGAGGCTTTTCGGGACCTCAGCTGCGAGCGGAGAGTGAGCGTTTAAAACTTTTTTTCCTGTACTGTCAGCCGGGCTGAAAGGGACTGGAGGGGGGTGTTTGTTTCCAAAACCCCCCCCTTGGACTAAAAGCGGCACTCGGAAATGCCTCGTTGAGAGGAATCGGAAACTTTTAATCTGGATGGTCTTTAACAAGGGAAACTACTTTGCGGCTTGTTGCAATTATGTCTCTAGGTCTGGCTGAAACAGTTTCTTTTTTGCTTTTTAACCGCTTTCTCCCTTGGGCTCTGAGTTTGGGCGGAAAATGGCTTCTCTTTGTCCCCGACTGACTATGACCTATGGAAAATTACCAGTGTCTCTTTGTGATTTGGACTTCCTCTAATTATTGATGAAGAATTTTCTTTTTTTGGATTTGTGTTTTCCTTTCTGGATTGCCTTCGTTATTATACCTATGGAGTTGGAAAAGTGTTTCTCTACTGGTTTCTGAATTTTGCAGCTATACAACTTTAAGAACTTTGGACTCCTGATCTGCCTACCAGCCCCACCCTAAAAACGCCATTTTATTGGCACGGATTTTAACAGCTAAACATGGCACAAGAAGAAACGCTGGCACGCCTTGAACAAAGAATGACTGCCCTTGAATCTGTTATACAAAATTTGGTATTAGAAATTAAGGCCCAGAGGGCAGAAAATGTCAACTTTAAAAAGGAATTATTGGACACTCGAAAACAAGTGCTTGAGAATACACAGAAAAATGAAGAATTGAAAGGGGGGCTGGAGGGGGCTAAGGGAGAGATTAAAAATGTTTCTAATGAGGTTGTGGAAATAAATGGGCACGTGACTAGGATAGATATGGAAAGGATGACATATTTTTTGAGATTTCAGAATGTTTCTGAGATGGATGGTGAATGTCTCCCTGATCTTATGAGTACAGTTATTGCAGACTATTTACATAAACCTAAAGATGAGATCAGAGGGGACATTGACCTAGTCTACAGAATAAATTCTGCATATGCCAGGATGAATGAAGTACCCAGAGAGATACATGTAAAATTTGTTAGAAGGTCAACCAGAGAGGAGATCTTGAAGGCGCAAAGAGGGAGTCCTATGATTTACCAACAAAAGGAGGTTACCATCTTGAAGCAGATTCCAAGAAAGATTAGAGAAACTAGAAGGAAATTTTCCTTCTTGTCTAAAACATTGTTTGATCATGGGATCTGGTTCAAGTGGGTGATACCCGAAGGGATGCTGGTGTTCTGCGAAGGAGGTAGAGTGAAGATTAAAACAGTTGCTGAGGTGGAAGCCTTTCTTAAAAAACATTCCTCTGTCCTGGGAGAAGATCCAGGGGGGGCAGGGGGAGCCATGGCCCCGTCTGCTGGGGGCCCGGGGGAGAAGGGGGAAGATACAATTGCCAAGAGACTCAGATCTAAAAAATAACTTTGCCCTTGTTTTTTTTTTTTTTGAGTAATATTGTATGATATTTGTAATCTGGATTTTTGTAATTGACTGACAGTATATAATTGAAAAATTTAGGAATATGTACTTGCTCCCAGCTTGTAGTGTTATGTGAAATGTTTTTTTTCTTTCTTTTTAATAATGTAACTTGAGGTACCGGAGGAGCCGACGACTTTGACGTGACTACTCTCAAAATTTCTATGTAACCCTTACCCTACCCCACAAAAAATGTAAACTCAATAAAACTTTTTCAATATAAAAAAAAAATTAAATATGTATATTGAAAAGGAATTATAAATACCATCAACATAAAATGGAACTCGCTCAGAAGCTGAATTACACCAAGTAAATGAGATGAAGAGTGAGAAGTATAGGAGAGATAATAATAATAATAATAATAATAATAATAATAATAATAATAATAATAATAATAATAATAATAATAATAATAATAATAATAATAATAATAATAATAGTAAATTAATTTATAGTTACATAGCGGGGAGCCAGGTATGAAATGGATCCATCTCTTTATTTTCAGCCTTAAAAATCTAACACATATCTAAAAAATGTCACACAGCAGTAATCTAGTTGGTTCTCTATCTGGATGATCTCTAGGTTGAGTCGAAGGGCAGAGAGGGATGACGTTAAGTCTCTTCCCCTTAAAGGGACTCTGAACAGGAGCTGTGATAATATTCTCTCATTTAAGAGTCCTGTAAATTGGCTGATGTATCAGGGATACCGGATAGCTCAAGGCATAGAGAAGCCTGCCTCATATGCTGGAAAGCACCGGTTCAAATCCCAGTAGAAGAAGTATGGCCAGTTGAAGAAGGCTAATAAGCCTGAAATGGATCCATCCTGGTCTCTTTATTTTCAGCCCTTAAAAATCTAACACATATCTAAAAAATGTCACACAGCAGTAATCTAGTTGGTTCTCTGTCTGGATGATCTCTAGGTTGAGTCGAAGGGCAGAGAGGGATGACGTTAAGTCTCTTCCCCTTAAAGGGACTCTGAACAGGAGCTGTGATAATATTCTCTCATTTAAGAGTCCTGTAAATTGGCTGATGTATCAGGGATACCGGATAGCTCAAGGCATAGAGAAGCCTGCCTCATATGCTGGAAAGCACCGGTTCAAATCCCAGTAGAAGAAGTATGGCCAGTTGAAGAAGGCTAATAAGCCTGAAATGGATCCATCCTGGTCTCTTTATTTTCAGCCCTTAAAAATCTAACATATCTAAAAAATGTCACACAGCAGTAATCTAATTGGTTCTCTGTCTGGATGATCTCTAGGTTGAGTCGAAGGGCAGAGAGGGATGACGTTAAGTCTCCTCCCCTTAAAGGGACCCTGAACAGGAGCTGTGATAATATTCTCTCATATATATATATATATATATATATATATATATATATATCTATATATATATATATATATATATATATATATATATATATATATATATATATATATATATATATATATCTATATATATATATATATATATATATATATCTATATATATATATATATATATATATATATATAATAAGCCTGAAATGGATCCATCCTGGTCTCTTTATTTTCAGTCCTTAAAAATCTAACATATATATATATATATGTGTGTGTGTGTGTGTGTGTGTGTGTGTGTGTGTGTGTATGTGTATGTGTATATGTATATATACAAAAAATAAGTTATTAATATGTGCTCTTTTGGATAAAACTGAACCCATTCCAAGTTAATCTGCCATATTGGGGGGGGGGGGGGTAGTATAACATCACTTGAAATAAATGTAAGCTCCTACAGCTCCTACATGTAAATAAATTGTTATTTGCAAACTTTTCAAATGCTTCCTTTGCCTAATATGCTAAATACCAATATGGTTGTTGAGGTACAGATGCCTCTTAAAATTGTTGAAAATCATTAAGATTACCCCGATTTTCTATCAAGTCATAAAATATTTTATAGAAATACAGTAAGCATGTAAGTTTCATAAAACCACCATTTTCTCCTTCTAAGTTTCATGTAAAGCCATAAATTTTACCCAAACATTGTGTAATTAGAACTGTGAATTGACACAATAAAATTAAATATTTTGTAAAACCCAAAGAAAGCATACATTTTAACTATGAGTTAAGTTAGTATGTTAGTCTCTAGTCTCTCCTCTATGAAAGTGAAGTACTCACTATAAAATCATGCTAATGTTTAGTAAATAAAATATATTTTAAAAATGATCAAAATGAAAACTCTAAAAATAAATTGAATGTTTAAAAATGGGTCCTCTCAGTGTTGGGATTCAAAAAATTTTTCCTGTGGGCATGGCTTGTTGGATGTGGCTTAATGAGTATGGTAGGGGAAGGATACTGTAAAATCCCCATTTCTTCCTGTTCAGCTGCGACTCGGGATGCACAGAATAGAAGGAGGCAGGGCCAGTCAGAGGTGGCATTTACCAGTCCTCCAAGCTACTCAAAATTTCCACTACCGGTTCTTCAGAACTGGTCAGAACCTGCTGAATAACACCTCTGGGTCCTATCCAATATTAGCCAGGTAACACCTTTTGTCTAAACTATGAACTATTGCATGTACATTAATATTTATAGAAGCAATGCTAAAAAATTACCATCGTTACAGTTAATTATCATTTTAATTGTGTAGTAGATTTGTATTATTAAATGAACAATGCACATGTTGTATATTAAATGTCAGGGAACTAAATAGTATTTTAAAAGAAAAATAACAGAAAAGAAATTTTGTGCAACACTTTAAAACTGCTGCTTATTTTCACCTTGTGAGGGCTTCCACATAATTGGAAAAGGAAATGAAATATAGCTATTTTCTGAAAAGAAAACAAGAAAATTGTATACATATATACAAATTGCACATATTATTCAAAGCCTGAGTTTGACGTATGAAGCAATCCTCACAAATATACTAGCTATAAAAACGTTACAGATATACATCTCAGAATATGCTAATACATAAATATTTCTTACATTTGTGATGCCTTTTTGGTTCTTGGGGCCCATACATATTCTTGTCTACTGTATACCAGTACCCTTGACCAGTTGAAGCATTTGTTTGCATGTGTCTGGGATAATATGCACATAGGAGAGATTTATGTTTTAAATTGTTAAATGCGAATTAAGCCATCCCTATCGAAGGAAGACCTTACACTGTAATTATTAGGAAAAGAATAGTTCTACTAATCTAATGCTTACTTCTCATATTGGGAAGAAAGAGGTATATTATAGTTAAGATGCTGAACTAGAAATCAGCAATTTGTACATTCAAGTCCTTCCTTAAGCATGGAAGCCAACTTTGGACCAATCATTCTCCCTCACCGCAACATATCAATGAGTGTCATTGATGGAGGGAAAACAGGAGGAGAGAGCATTATGTATACTGTCTTGAATTGGATAAAATAAATGATATGACAGATAGATAGATAGATAGATAGATAGATAGATAGATAGATAGATAGATAGATAGATAGATAGATAGATAGATAGATAGATAGATAGATAGGCAGGCAGGCAGGCAGGCAGGCAGGCAGGCAGGCAGGCAGGCAGGCAGGCAGGCAGGCAGGCAGGCAGGCAGGCAGGCAGGCAGGCAGGCAGGCAGGCAGGCAGGCAGGCAGATGAACCTAACAGAACAGAATATTATTATGGTCCATCCAGAACAGATATTTTCCCTCAATTGAGAAGGTAAACATTGAATCTGAAATCTTCTGCATCAGTATGAATCTACTTCACCTTTCAAGGATGAAGGTACAATCCCTCCCTCAAAGAAGCCCACATCATAGCACGGACCCAATTGCAGGTCATTATCAGAATGGCCTTAACAAGCCAAGAGAGACCTATATTAAACAAGCATATGGCTGAACAAACTGTTTGGAGAGTCTTGTTTACTTTATCAAACTCATCCTAGATCACACCACAAGACTGAATCCCAGACATGGTAGCCAGTCTGAAGTCAACTCCTATGACTCATATACCTTAACAGATATAAGGACACAAGTTTAATGGTCTTATAAATGGTGCCCTTTGACCAATAATTCCATACAACTGTTCTTTCTATTCATAATACATGCTGGTTCACCTCACAAAGTGCACTAAGCCATGTTTTATTTTAATAATGGTTAGAAAACTACAGTAACTCTGTTCCACAATATACTAAGCAAAATGAAACCAAACACATTATGTTTACAGTTCTTTTGTAATACAGTGTGGGAATCAATAATGGAGCGAGAGAATATGGAAAGATCTAAATTCCACATGGATCTTCTCTGCAGTGGCTTCTGCCCAGGCTGAGATTGGATGCGACTTTGATTATCACACACCAATATTACTGAACCTCCCCATCTACCTTTTAAACATAATGATGGAAAGCATATAAAAAAACCCTAAGAAATGGCATAGAAAAAGGTAGGAATAGTAGCCAAGCAGGCTCTCCTCTTTTGTTCCTCTGCTAAAATCCATTCTCTTTTTCCTTTACACAAATGTAATATTTTTTTAAAGTGTTTCCACATAATACTTTGAAAAAACACAAGAAATCAAAGGGTAGGTATTTTATTATTCTGATTGAAATGAAGTATTTTGTACACATTTTCTTTCTACTATGTTATTGAACTTCCTGATAATAACTTCATTTAAAATATGAGCAATATATTGTCTGTCTCTCCAGGATTCCTGTAATTAGATTTAAATTATCTTTCACTTAAATTGCATGTTTAAGACAGGGTAGGGTGTTGTAATATCAGTAACACTATCATTCTGTATTGGAAGGGGAAGGTGAAATGCTATTATAAGACAGAAAATATATTCCTTTTTAAAGATTTAAGACTGCAACTGAGTTAGTTTGCCTGACAAGTTGATAATAGACTTTAATACAAGGATATTTAATTTACTCCTTTTCAGACTTACCTTTTGTAAATTTTATACTAAATTGATATCTTCATTACATTTCCTAGAAGATACCTTTCATTGTATGGTCATTAACTAACACATTACAGATTTGTTGGTCTCTGACAGACTGCAATTATAACAGCCAAACTCTACAAATTCCATGGATAGTTCTAAAAACTAATGACTTATTGTTCACATCCAACATACTCTTTTAAAATGAGGTATCTAAATCTTTTTGTTATCTTGTCATTTAAAAACTCATATACACATATGCACCTTAAAGCAGGTTAAAATATAAACTTTAATAACAACATGCATACATATATACATACATACATGTGTGTGTGAGAGAGAGAGAGATACATCTAGACAGCAAACCAAGAATTACGTTGTGTAATTTTTTTTTAGAGGGTAAAGGGTATGGCCAGCTGATGAGAGCTAATAAGCTTGAAATAGATCTATCCTGGTCTCTCTCTAATTTAATTTATTGATCAGCTTATAAAACTGACACACATATCTTAAAAAAAAAAAATTACACAATGGAATTCTTGGCTTTCTGTCTAGATGGTCTCTGGTGATGAGCCGAAAGGCAGGAAAGGAAACAGTATGTCTCCTCCCTTAATTTGGGCCTAATAACAGGTTGTTGTGAAACAATTACCTATACTAATATACCCTGTCTCAGCTGATGCAATAAGGGGAACCGGCTTGGCTTAAGTGCTAGGCTCCTTGCCTGGCATGCAACACAGCCCCAGTTCAAATCCCAGTAAAGGGTATGGCCAGCTGATGAGAGCTAATAAGCTCGAAATAGATCTATCCTGGTCTCTCTTTAATTTAATTTATTGATCAGCTCATAAAACTAACACACATATCTAAAAAAAAAATTACACAACGTAATTCTTGGCTTGCTGTCTAGATGGTCTCTGGTGATGAGCAGAAAGGCAGGAAAGGAAACAGTATGTCTCCTCCCTTAATTGGGGCCTAATAACAGGTTGTTGTGAAACAATTACATATATATATATATGTAATCAGGGGAAGCCGGATAGCTCAAAGCATAGAGAGCCTTGCTTGATATGCTGGAGAGTGCCGGTTCAAACCCCAGTGGAGGTAGTATGGCCAGCTGAAGAAGGCTAACAAGCCTGAAATGGATCCATCCTGGTCTCTTTATTTTCAGCCCTTAAAAAATTCTAACACATATCTAAAAAATGTCACACAGCAGTAATCTAATTAGGTTCTCTGGATGATCTCTAGGATGAGTCGAAGGGCAGAGAGGGATGACGTTGAGTCTCCTCCCCTTAAAGGGACCTCTTAACAGGAGCTGTGATAATTATCTCTCATTTAAGAGTCCTGTAAATTGGCTGATATATCAGGGATACTGGATAGCTCAAGGCATAGAGAAGCCTGTCTCATATGCTGGAAAGCACCAGTTCAAATCCCAGTAGAAGGAGTATGGCCAGCTGAAGAAGGCTAACAAGCCTGAAATGGATCCATCCTGGTCTCTTTATTTTCAGCCCTTAAAAAATTCTAACACATATCTAAAAAATGTCACACAGCAGTAATCTAATTAGGTTCTCTGGATGATCTCTAGGATGAGTCGAAGGGCAGAGAGGGATGACGTTGAGTCTCCTCCCCTTAAAGGGACCTCTTAACAGGAGCTGTGATAATTATCTCTCATTTAAGAGTCCTGTAAATTGGCTGATATATCAGGGATACTGGATAGCTCAAGGCATAGAGAAGCCTGTCTCATATGCTGGAAAGCACCAGTTCAAATCCCAGTAGAAGGAGTATGACCAGCTGAAGAAGGCTAACAAGCCTGAAATGGATCCATCCTGGTCTCTTTATTTTCAGCCCTTAAAAAATTCTAACACATATCTAAAAAAATGTCACACAGCAGTAATCTAATTAGGTTCTCTGTCTGGATGATCTCTAGGATGAGTCGAAGGGCAGAGAGGGATGACGTTGAGTCCCCTCCCCTTAAAGGGACCTCTTAACAGGAGCTGTGATAATTATCTCTCATTTCAGAGTCCTGTAAATTGGCTGATATATCAGGGATACTGGATAGCTCAAGGCATAGAGAAGCCTGTCTCATATGCTGGAAAGCACCAGTTCAAATCCCAGTAGAAGGAGTATGGCCAGCTGAAGAAGGCTAACAAGCCTGAAATGGATCCATCCTGGTCTCTTTATTTTCAGCCCTCTAAAAAGTCTAACACATATCTAAAAATTGTCACACAGCAGTAATCTAATTAGGTTCTCTGTCTGGATGATCTCTGGATGATCTCTAGGATGAGTCGAAGGGCAGAGAGGGATGACGTTGAGTCTCCTCCCCTTAAAGGGACCTCTTAACACTGAAGATACTTCCAATTCTACGCGGGAGAAAACCCGAACAACCAAAGACCTACATATAAACACCCGCGAAAACCTCAGAAAACATATGTATGTATGTATGTATGTATGTATGTATGTATGTATGTATGTATGTATGTATGTAATTGTTTCACAACAACCTGTTATTAGGCCCCAATTAAGGGAGGAGACATACTGTTACATACATACATATATATATATATGACACAAATATATACATACATATATACATATATAATCTAATCAGTAAAGATCAAGTAACAAAAATGTATTGATGTACCCATACAGAGTTTAAGTGAAGAATACTAACACTTAAATCATATTACAAATATATAGATCCAGTTTGTTAAAGCACCAGGCTACAAAACAGAAGTCTGTAAGTTCAAATCCTTCCTTAGCTATGAAAACCAACCAAAGTCAATCTTTCTCAGCCCAGCTCATCTCACAGAGTTTTTGTTGTGGGGAAAACAGGAGAAGGAAGTGTGTTGAATATGTTCATTGTGTTGAGTTATTAGGAAAAATAATAAAGGCAGGATACAAATGAATAAATATTATTATATATGAGATGACAAGAACCCATAAATTTGATAAACATGTGGCTGGTTTTCATTTGAAATGTTATTTCATCCATTATAATAGAGCTTTTTCAGTAAATTTAAAAAAAATTACTTTAAAATTAACATACTTTTAATTAAAATGAAAAGGAAGGGATATCTGGACATCATTAATACATTTGCATGTCTTAAAATTGGATTAAATAAAATGAGCTGTTGAAAAAATATTTTGTCATGATTTTTCAACACTATTAGCAACAATCAACCACATCAACAATTTAAATAACCACACAAAATACTAACTTCAACAATCTTTTTAATAAAAAAGAACATTTTGAAAATGTATACCTTTTAACTTCATAGAAGTGTTTCAAAACTAATGTGTTTTAATTATCTTATCACAACTTTAGGAATATGCATACCAAATCTATTAGCTCATATAAGTTACACTGCCATACTTATCCACTCAGCCTATTTCAAACAGAGACAAATCTTCCTGATATACAAAATTCTGTTAGATCTTTGTTACCTCCAAAGAAGAACTTGGGAAAATAGTTCAAGAGACAGTCATCATCCTTAAACCTTTTCTAATGTTTTTTCCCCACAAAAGGCAGATAAATAATGATTTCTGTTCCTTATGTCAGTGAAGGCTGTCATGAGAACATTCTAAAACATCATAAGAAAACAGTTTGGGCAAGAGAAGTCTCTAATCCAATGTCTCTCTGCTCTTATTTTCTACAACCATCCACTCTTTAATGTCTTCATTTCCATTTCTGCTTCTACTAGTCCTTCTCTTTCAATCTCAGCTTCTGCCTCTGGTCTGTCCATCTGGACATCTTTTGCTTCCCTTCAGTCTTCTAAAATCTTTTAAAGTGAAAATGTAGTCGTGACATTCTTATTTCAGTATTTTTCCCCATACAGATCTCTAGGTTTCGCAGTTGATATTGTGCTAGAAAAGGGAGGCTTTCTGATAACAGTTGCATTTCACACTAGTTGCATGTAGTTAAAGCAGTTTCCAGATACATTTCTTAATTGGACATCTTGTCCTTGACCAAGCCTATAACACAGATGAGAAGAAATTTAAGAAAATAACAGAGTTGGAAGGGACCTTGGAGGTTTTCTAGTCTAAGCCCCTGCTCAAGCAGGAGAACCTATACCACTTCAGACAAATGGCTGTCCAATCTTTTCTTATAAAATTTCAGCAGTGAAGCATCCATAACTTCTGAAAACAAGCCATTGCACTGATTTCAGGTAGTCCTTGACTTACAATGCCAATTGAGACTAAAATTTCTGTTGTTGAGTGAGACACTTAATTTTGCCCTATTTTACCTTTCTTGCCCCAGCTGTTAAGTGGATCCCTGCAGTTGTTAAGTTAGTAATATAAGTGAATCTGACTTCCCCGTTGACTTTGCTTACCTGAAGGTTGCAGAAGGTGATCACATGACCCTGGGACAGTGCAATTGTGCACTGTGCAATTTATGTGAGCTGGTTGCCAAGCGTCTGGATTCTGATCACATGACCATGGAGACTTTCCAATGGTTGTGTGGAAAATGGTCATCCGTCACTTTTTTTAAGTACCGTTGTAACTTTGTTCACTAAATAAACTTTTTAAAGTCAAGTACTACCTGTGGCAGTTCATATTTGGCATTTGGTGGTGCTACTATGGGAGGGGCTCAAAAAATGTTGAAGGTCCAGAAAACTTTGCAGTTCCTTCAGCTGTGATGGATTTCTCTGAAGACAAGAAAGAGGGGTGGGGTTTTTTTGGTGAGGGAGCTACTTAATTAACCTTTTCTGCTCTAGAATACAAAATGATAGTGAAAACTTGCTGCTCTTGTCAATGTGGTGTCAGATACTTTGTACGTTTCAATTTTGCAACAGCCAAAGAGGAATTAATTTCTTTGATTCGAAGAAGAAAAAGTGACTTGGAATTTCTTGGTGTTGCTGTTGCATAGAGAACATATTCAGAGTGTCAGTAATCCCAAATCTATTTACAACTATGACATAAATAGGAAGGATATGTGGAAGGATTGATTATGACATCTTATCAACTTTCTCTGCAACTCCAAGGGTAGGAAAAAAAACCTTTGCTTCCAAGTTCAACAGTAGATGATAACATACCTGTCAAACTTCACCGTGACTCTTTTGTTTTGGGTGATTGTTATGTTCATCTACTTAAGATTCCTCAGACATAGGAATAACAACTAAAAAAAATAACTACTATAAACTACATTTATTGCAAGAGGATTTTGCTTAAGATACATAACTTGAAAATCTAAGCTTTTGCATTGCAGTTCCATTAAAAAAAATCTGCATGGAAAAGGTTTTGTAATATTGTATTTAATTAGTGACAATTACAAATTAAACACATTGTCCAAAATTAATATAGTAGTCACGTCCACCTAACATCCTCAAGGTAACCTTAATTTAAACAATCATAAGAAAGAAAGAAACTCTTGGACGTTCTCTTTCACTAAATGTACTTTTCTTTTACCTTTTACTTTTTGTTTCTCTTTTCTTTGCAATCAAACTGGGAATTCAACATTCTTCCCTGCACGCTCATTCTGTCCTTCTGTATCCTTCAAATGCCAAATTATGACTCACATCAGAAAAAGAATCTGATTAATCAGTAGATCATATGTTTTATTCAAAAACGGTGTTCTCTGTATTCTATCAGAACAAATTAATAACAAAAAATCCAATCTAGAATGTGAAGAAGAGTTTAGCAGCTTGTCTTCTACTACTGCTAGATTTGATAGGAAATCTTCCTTTATAGGAATCAACCCTATAAAGATTTTTTTACTACTTCCAGTTTATAATTTTTTTACTTCCTAATGATGCAAAACTTAGTTATCAAGTTTTTTTTTATTTTTGGAATTCTTATTTCTTTATTTCTTTATTCAATTTATATAGCTGTCCATCTCAGCTGACTGGAAACCTTACAATTCCTCCTCCCCCACCAAAAATTGCAATATATTATCCAATTACCTGGGATAAAGAATGGTGTGGTGGCCTAGAGGTAGAGCTTTTGCCTCACAGTCAGGAAGCTGTGAGTTCGATCCTAGGTAGTGGCAGATATTTATCTCTCTGGACGCAATGAGTAATTATCTGCTATAAATTCCATATAGGCAACAGGGAGGGCATCTGGCTAGTAAATGCTCAAGCTCCGTTCAGTTGCCCCGATTCCACCCCAATGCAAGGAATTACAGAATTGTCACAAGAAAAAAAAATCCAATTTCCTGGAATAAGTATACAAATTATCAAACAAAATTAAATTCTCAGATTCCTTTAAGAGAGAATATTGAACTCACACATCACGCTAACACCACAGGGTGAATATATTCATTCCAGCAGCATCTTCATTCCAAGTCTTTCTAGAAAATTGTAACGAATGGAGGGTTTGAGCTAATTTTTCATGTATCTTCGGAACATGAAAGTCAAAGAAAGCACTGCCATGTCTGACACATATTACTCACTAATGTCAGATGACAGTCTTCTTTAATGTTGAAGTTAAAACACTTGCAAAAAAAATCAATCTTTTTTTTTTCTTTTCCTGCCAGCAAATATTAGTGATGCAAAGGCAAAGAACAGTAACCAAAAAGAACATGTCATTGTCCAGTTAATAACTCAGGGATAAAAACAAACCCAACACACACATCTCTTGAATCAGCACTACCAAATCATTTGGGTTTGATCGGAATAATGCGACTGCCAGCTTCATTACTATTTTTTTTTAAAGGGGGAAATTATGAGTAGCCAGGGGCATAAACTAGCTATAGTACAGTTTGTGTATGTGCATGCACATGCATATAATACGTGACTCTGAAGTGGTTTCAACAAGTCCTAATTAGTACCCCAATGACCAACATGGCTGAAATCACTTAAAGCAGCATTTCTGAAGAAACTACAAAAGGAACTTTTAAGTCAAGCAAGGGTACTTTATTTATTTATTACTATAATCCCTGGAACATTTATAAAACAGAAACTTTAATAGAAATGAAATATTGAATGCACTGTTCGTAACCGCAATTGAAAAGAAATGTGTTTGGCTTTGATTTCCTATGGTTTTCGGTGTTGAATGAGGTATTATCCAAATCCTTAAATGGTGCTGAAATCCTGATGGCCAAAAGATGCTCAGGTTTTTATTCCCCAGTAATTCAGATCTGGAGCATGTATTACCACTTTCATTAATGTTTTCTTTTGCTGTAAAAGGCAGAACTCATGTATTATGAGGCCAAAAATAATAAAATCTTTTGTACTGGGATATTCATTTTTTTTTAAGTTTTGCCAATAATAAATTACATTTAAGCTGTGTGAGATTGAGAGCATCAGTTACTCATCTGTTTTTACCCTACATGATATAATTCCTTTTTGCCTCCAAAAGGGAACAATCCAGCAATACAAGCCAGCTGGCCAGGTTTGCACCTCTTTAAAAATAAAATAAAATGAAATTCAGAGTTTACTCTTGGGCCACCTTTCAGTTGAGACAATATAGGACAAAGAAAAGGATTTTAAGCCTTAAATGCAACTATTAGGCAGGTTTTTTTTTTAACATACTTACAGTATATTTCCTGACACTCTCCACAGAGCTATAGTGAAGGACAGTGCATTATGCTGCCAATAATATCACTCTTGTCACAGACAGTTATATTATTAATGGTGAAATATGCCACTTTTGCAGCATTTTGTAAGAAGCTAGGGCTTCTTCTTTTTTTTCTAGTATCCAAAATCTCATTCCTGGCCCATGGTTGTTTTCCATTAAGATTTTGAACAGGTTTGAACAGTTAAACATGCTGAAACAAAATAAATATAAATAAATAAAAATATTAGCAACCATTTGTATTTAGGAAGGTGATGAAAAAGTAACTTTACAACCGATCTTTACTTTTGTAAGGCTTGTGAAGCAAAGGAAAGCTAAAGTAAGTTGATAATCACTTAGTGATCCCTTCATACATGCAGCAACATAGATTGACTCTGTTTACCAAGAAGGATAGGTGGGCATGGAATGTTGGGAGCCTACCAATTAAACTTAAAGAAGAAATAAGGTCATTGGGAGACTATCTGAAGGACAGTAAAGAAGATGCATTGAAACTGGTATCAACCCTGAAGCTGACCTGATCAAAGCCATGTTGGAATTTCAGTGTTGCCACACTGGAGCTGAGGGATAGGGAGGGGGAAATTAAGATAGTTGGCACTTTGTAGTCAAAATAAAATACTTTCTCTTGAGAACCAAGGCATTCTCATACCTGGTCAGAGGAAGGAGGAGTGATGTTACCAAGCAAACAGATGGACCCCTGATTGGACCATTCACTGATTGTTTTGAGAAAGTGAAAAACTTTTCCTTTTAATTAGGTGAAAACCGTGGGAAACCTCATAGTTGATTTTCACCAGATCTGTGCCAATATGATATATCCAATAAAGCTACTCTTTGAGTTATCTACCTGCCTCAGAATTTTGCTTGCTATGGGCCTATTACTTGGAACCCTGATGGCTGGTACACCAGGAAGTTTTATTAAATACTGAAGAGATAAAACTGACCTACAAGACCAAATGAAGAATAGAAAATGGACATGGCAAGGCCAAGAATTACATGGTCAATATCCCAAAATACTAGCAGGCAAAGCACAAATAAAGAGACAAATGGAATAATGTTGACTTCACAAGACCAAGCCTTAAGAACAAATGCATATAAAGCCAGAATTGAAAAGAAAAAAGAAAAAAGAAATAGACTGAAAATATGGTCTCTGCAATGGGGCTGAAGAAACACTAGATCACCTAGTTATCTGCTTCAAGTTTTCAAGCAATGAAACAACGAAAACAATGAAAAGCAGCAATTGTGTATTAGAATACTGTATCTGCAAGAAATACTGTTTGCCTGCAACAAAAACTGATGGGACTACAAAAAGATCAAGTAATAGAAACTGAAAAAGCTAAAATGCTCTGAAATTTAAAACCCCAAACCTGACAACTGTTGATAAGACAAAAAGTCTGGATAGTGGACATTGCAATATTTGGAGACAGCAGAAGAGAATAGAAATATTTACAGAAAACCACAAAATAGAAAGCAACAGAAAGAAAGAGTCATTCTGGAAAAAGAATGATTATGGGGAAAAAAGCAAAGAGAGTACCAATAATACTAGGCACATTGAATGCAATCCCAAAACATCTAGAGCACCACTTGAAGAACAACATTGGCAAAATCGCAATTAGCCTACTGCAAAAGCTGTTCCTTTGCTGTAACAGCTTACATCCTGCAACAAACCTTTAACTTTATTAAACACCAGCATTTGCCTATCTTAGGTCCTTGGTAAGGATTCAACAGGTAGTCAAAAAGGCCAAATCCAGTCTAAACATCTGGCTGACGATGCAACCAATAGAATTAATAATCCCCTCCAATCTCATACTGGCTGTACAATTCTTCCCATCTTGAAGTTGCTAAGTTTGAGCAACACTGTTTAGCAATATCTTTTTAAGACAGATGAAGGCTTCTTCTATGAAGGCTTTGGTAGAAGTGGAGAAGGTAGAGCCATGAGCACAGGGCCTTCATGCAATTCTAGGTGGTTCATCTCTTATGACCAAAGGGAGGAGCCAGCTACAGCTACCTGTGTCTTTATTAGCACTGGTTGGCTTCTGTAATATGTTCTGTAATGTGTAATGGGGTTGCCTTTGAATGCCATTTAGAAGCTGCAGTTGGTTAAAAAAAAATACAATGGTCATTTATTAGCCGGCACCTGTTGCTTTAAATATATTACACCTATTTTGTGGTATTGGCCAGTAATAGCTTTTCCATTGCAATTCAAAGTGCTTTGAAGCCTCTTCTCATTGCATCATTGAACAATCTTCCCTTTTTACCTTTGACTTTATTTTCTTTGTGGCGTTTAAATGTACTTTTAGTAGAGAACTGGCTTGAGTTGTGTTAGTTGTTGCGGGAGATCAGAAAAGCTGCAATAGGACAGCCCCTTCCATTTATAACAAAGGGAAAATAAGCTTGAAACCAATTGCAGCAACAAAAATTATCAACATCCTGCTATGCTGTGCTTATTTTCAATAACCTTTTCACAGAGAGCTTTCACTCAGAACTGCTGAAAAGTAGCCCAACTCCCAGTTAATTTACTTAGTTAGTCTGTGCCTGGCACACCTATTCATGCCTCCGGTACTTACAGAGGTCTGGTAAATGTCCTTGACATTTGGGAGTTGGAAGAAAGAAGAAAAGGTCTTTTTGTGTGATTTCCATTTCTTTGCTTCATTCTTTTCTTGTGGCCGCATTAAAACTGAAAGCTGTACAATTTTGCCCACAAGGAAGGAAGGAAGGAAGCTCTTTTTCAGTATTTAAGGATATGCTTTCAAGCTCCAAGTGCATTCAGAGACATGGCCTGTCCGTTATCAAATATATATATATATATATATATATATATATATATATATATATATATATATATATATATATATATATATATATATATATATATATATATATATATATATATATATATATATATAACCACATTTTGTTTGTGGTGTTGTCAAAAACCTTGACAGCTAAAGAATTCATTATTGGAAGTGTAGATTCTTTTTCGACTGTCACTTACAATAGAAGAGAGGCCTTCCACTCATGATTTGGATCTGACACCACATTGATTATGCAAATAGTCTGTGTGGGTGCCTAAGGCATACATTACTTACCTTCTTATTTCAGCTATTTAGAAAGTACCCTGAGCTGCAAACTGTTCTTATTTTGGTAAATTGTATTCCACTAAGTCATCTATTTTCCTAACCTTATCCTGATCTTAGGAGCCAATATCATCACTATCTTTACTTTACTAAGCTCAAGTTGTCTTTCACTCTTGGGAACTTTATCCCCCATTTCCCTTTATCTATGAAGAAAGATGCAATAAATATTCTAAGTAGAATGAGTGAGCCTTCAGTTCAAGGCTAGTCTGAATAGAAGCACCTACTCTTTTTTTTTTATCATTTAAACACTTTTCCTACAATTGCTTTTCTGCAGTGTTTCAATTTTGTTTTAACCTTATTCTTGGCCACCCATCCATTTTTACGGTTTTCAGCATGATTGTGCAAATAATCTTTCAGTTCTTTCTGAGTTTCATAATGGCACAATTCTATGTATAATTTTCTCAGAATTAAGTCCCACTGTGCTCTGACATGAGAGGTTGTCGGCTGCCTTAATGTAAGTCTGCTCACGTTCACTTAGAAGTGTGGAGATGGTTCTCAGTTTACAATAGTCTGAACAATACTATACCCAGATTGCACTAGAGAGGAAAAAGTGGGATTGCACCCCTGCATTCTTCAGAGTGTGCTATCCATCCCCCAAAAAATCAACATTAAACTACCATCAGATTTGGATAGATCAGTGCAAACTAATAACTGCCCACCAGTCATGAACTGTTATGACAATGCCATCCTCCTGGAATTGATTAATACAAGAAGCCACCAATAGGCACAGTCCCTAAGAAAAGCTGCCTGCATATTCCACATTTAATATCATCTTAGGGAGCCAGTGATTTCCTATGTTAGCAACAAATACAGTGAGTTTTCAGGTACCACCAGTCCGTCAGAAAAAGATTCAACTGTCCACCTGTAGTTGAAAGGCAAAGGTTACTTTTTTGAAGACAGCAAAGTCCACCTTTTTAATAGAGAGGACCATTGGTTTGAAAGAGGTGAAAAAGAGGCCATTTATGTCAACACTGAGCAGCCCTCTCTCAACAGAGGAGGGATGATACACCATCAATCTCCAGTCTACAACACAGTACTTGTAGTGGTTCCAAGAAGATTCCACCACCAATTAAACCCTTAGGGCAAAAATAAACCACCCAAGTGGCATCAAGAGCTTTCACAGAGAGTGCAAATGGACCAGATGACTGCAATCCTTCCATCCCTACCCCACATCATCCTGTCAGAATCTATCCTCCATCCTTCCCATCACAACCATCACAACTGATTAAGTTTCCTGGATGAGAACTTTCTTCTTCCTCGAGGAAAAACAGTTTTTTAAAGCAGTTTTGAGACAACGGTCTAGCTTAGCCAATGAGTAAATGTATTTTAGAATTTTAATTGGGATGTTTTAGCACAGGCTTTTAGTTTAATTTATTTTTAATTATTCTGTATTTATTGTTATTTATCGATTTTAATTCCCTGTGCACTGCCCTGGGTCCATTTCGATGGAGAAGGGCGGTTCTATAAATCTAAATAAATAAATAAATAAACATACAATGACCTGTATGAGCGAGAATCTCCACAGACGTACCTCCACTAGTAGCAGATCAGTTCTGATAGATTATAATAGCATTGCCATACTATAGCATATAAAGGGGACGGAAGACATAAAATACAGTATCATTTTTTTTCTCCCTTTGCAATTAGAAAATGAAATAGTGTAGAGCACTTATTAGAACAGGACTCGCTGAAGGAGGAGGGTCTTTGCTAAAAAGATTTCTATACCCATCTCTCCAGAGCAGCATTTCTCAACCTTGGCAACTTGAAGATTTGTGGACTTCAATTCCCTGGGGAATTCTAGGAGTTAAAGTTCACCCACCCTAGAGTTGACAAGGCTTAGAAACACTATTCTACACTGAGATTTAATGACTGTATATTCTTACTTCTTGCTTTTCTGTTGCTTTATATTATAGCTTGAATTTTTTTTAAAAAAACTTGATTAGCGTCTGTTTTTTGTTTATATTAAAAAATAGTGTCAGTATTTTGCGGTTTTGTAAACTGACAATACATATCACATGATGTAGAAGAAGATGAGGGAGAGCCTGGGGGGTCAGGTCAAGAGAGGAATCAGCCTGGAGTTGTTACATTCTCACAAGTGATCCAAATCCAGCCCCTTTGGAATTCCATTAACTTCTATAGTGTCAATTTAGTGATGGTGGTTAATTGACTAGATTCTTGTACATAGATATGAGTAATAAATCAATTGGAAATCCCAAAGATGCTTTTTCAAGAGGCAACTGGAGTTACTTGTTTTCTTTTAAGATATTTCACTTCTCATCCAGGAGGCTTCTTCAGACCTGCATGACTCAGAATCTCCACAGACATTTTAACTGGAAGTTAACATATGATTCTGATCATTTGCTCCTGACATATCAAATAAAATAGAACAGAATAACATAGTTGGAAGGGACCTTGGAGGTCTTCTAATACAACCCCCTGCTCAGGCAGGAAACCCTATACCACTTCAGACAATATCTTTTTAAAAACTGCCCAGTGTTGGAGCATTCACAACTTCTGGAGGCAAGTTGTTCCACTAATTAATTGTTCTAACCAGTGGTGGGTTTCTGCAGGCTCGCACCTACTCGCGAGAGCCGGTTGGTGAAATTTAGAGAACCGGTGAGAGGGGGTTCCACCGGCGGACCTGGAAGTAAATCTGGCCCGCCGCTGCCAGTGACTCAACGGGAAGGAAAGGAAAGGAAAGGAAGGAAGGAAGAAAGGAAAGGAAAGGAAAGGAAAGAAAGAAAGAAAGAAAGAAAGAAAGAAAGAAAGAAAGAAAGAAAGAAAGAAAGAAAGAAAGAAAGAAAGAATTTATCATCACAATTGTGTCCAAAATTTTGGTTGCTAAGCAAGAGCGTTATTAAATGAGTTTCACCACATTTTAAAAGGTGGCCACTCCCACTCTGTCACATGACTGCCAAACCACGCCCACAAAATAGGCCACACCTACAGAGTAGGTTCTAAAAAAATTGAAACCCACCACTGGTTCTAACTGTCAAGAAATTTCTGCTTAGTCACCTTAGACCTGTTTCTATTTCACCTCTGGAACCATGAGAAAAGTGGAGTGCAGAGACACTTTCAGAAAGCAGAATAGAAAAAAAACGTTTATCGACACAGTCAAAGGAGTGAGGGTCGGGAGTAGCAAAGCAACTGTTAAAGGAAGTTAAACAGTAGGAGATGTGTAACAAATACCACAAATAGCACAGAGACCAAAAAAATGGAAAAGAACAGCTAGGAGAATCTAAACAACAGGGGACATAGCAGCAAAATAAAAATAAAGCAAGCAGAAGCTAGGAGAACAAGAAGTGGGAGAAGTTAAACAGTGAAGAGATTTCAGAAGATGCAAATCAGAGTGAAACCCAGTGGACCATCACCAAAAAACGCCAACAAGGGAAAGATAATAGGATCATGGGAAAAATCAAAATAGGCTTTTCAAGAACATAGTATTTCTTCACAGCTGGCTTAGGGTAAAGATACATCTTTGTAAAACAACCACTGGGACTGGAGCTGAAGGACTCCTTATTTCACTAGGGGTTTAAAAACAAAACAAAAAAACAACCCTCAGAATATCAGTGTAGCAATACAACGCAGTAAAAACCCTTTCCTTTGAGCTCTAATATTTTATTCTTGTTCTAAATCAGGGATAGGGAATGTTAGCCTACCACTCTTCGTCATCTGATCTGAGAGGCTCAACTAAGCACCTCCTAAAGTCCTTGCCTTTTCTTTGTCTTCATCTTTCCCCAGGCTTCATGCTTCTAGATTACTCTCTTTGTCAGTAGGAGCCAGCAACCTATTTTGGAGGGCAGGAATGAAAAACACTCTGTGCTGACCCCCTGCAAATGTGTTTTTCTTGCTTCCATCACTCAAATGCTACTGCTCGGTTTGTCTGATATACTTCACATTCATCTAGCCCAGTGTCTCTCAACCTTGGCAACTTTAATGCATGTGAACCTCAACTCCCAGAATTCCCCAGTCAGCCATACTATCTGGAGAATTCTGGGAGTTGAAGTCCACACGCTTTAAAGTTACCAAAGTTGAGAAACAGTGATCTAGCCCAATCCTGCACTTTGAATGGCTACTTTACAGAGGCTGGACTGACCCTTCAACATATTTTTCTGAATAATATCAGCTGCAGCTTGTTCATACTAGCATAACAAGGAAACACTTGGTTAAGGTGCAGCAAATCCAAGGTTTAAAACCTGACACAAAATGTGTCTTTAGTTACTGTGTTTATTTTCTTGAGATATCTACCTTTCTATTGGGCTTTTTTTTAAAGCCCACTAGTGCAAATGATTGTAAATTATTGAAATACTGCACTGGTAGGCTTATTAAAAAACAAAAACACCAGACAAGTAAGCTAGCTGTGGGAGCAAAAAACAGGAGACGGTGACTTCAAAAACATACCTGTTGCTTTCTAAATAAGAGACATTCTGCATATCAGACAAGTATAATAATCACTATGAGTGGAAAATCAGGCCAAATGCAGTAAAGGGGTATTATTTTAAACCTAGTTGCCCTTCCTGCACAGACATGCATTTGATGTTTTAACTTTATATTTAATAAAATTTAATCTAATTTCATGGGTGCATATTTTTAATATACATTGTGCAGAAAGAGAAAAAGAATATATGCTTAGTGTGATCACAGAGCAAAACAATTGAAGATTGTTTTCCTAAAACAGAAAATTAAGAAGGAGAAGGAAATTGTTCAGACATGGTATGGTGCATTTTGACTATCATGAAAGCCCCACCAAATTATCTTGATCCAAACAGGATTTTCTTATCAGGTTTAAACACAGGTCAGGAGCAACATAAAGGAGCAGTGTGGACATGTCCCTCATCTGCACATTCTTCCTTCAAGCTCAAGGCAAGGCTGAAAGCTACATTTCCCTCCTTCTGTATATGCCTGAAATAATACCCAGTTCAACTGAATAACCAATAGGGATACAGGTGGTATTCAGCAGGTTCTGACCAGTTCTGGAGAACCGGTAGCGGAAATTTGGAGTAGTTCAGAGTAGTTCAGAGAACCGGTAAATGCCACCTCTGACTGTCCCTACTCCCATCTATTCTCTGCCTCCTGAGCTGATCAGGAGGAAATGGGGATTTTATAGCATCCTTCCCCTGGAGTTGGTGCGAAGGGAGATTTTACAGTATCCCTGCCATGCCCACCAAGCCATGCCCACAAATCCTTGCCATGCCCACCAAGCCACACCCACAGAACTGGTAGTAAAAAAAAATTGAACCCCACCACTGATAAGAGAGTAAGGTAGTTTTAATTTTTCAAACATTTCAGGAGCTATAAATTACAACACAAAGGGCCAAATTTAGTGATATCCAGATCCCCATATTGGAGATCCCCCGTGCCCGACCAATTAGGAAGTGCCACTGTGTTAAAAAAAATTAGCTATATTTGAAAAATTCCAAAAGAGAAATTAACTTGATCCATTAACTAGATTTATTTTCAAACTTACTGAAATAAATCTTCCATGAAAAACTATTTGGCTGTCACTGGTATTGTATGTTTTCTTGTTTATTCCATATGAATGGGGTCCGTATGAAAAACTGCCTCATCTATATGTCAGTAACATGGCTAGAGTGCTGTCTATAAATACAGCACAATTGCATTTTCACTGATCCTATTATGTCAGCAACATAAGAGAATTTATCACTTGTCCAACTTAGAGGAATGTGAGTGTCCCTGCTATTTTTGAGGGCAAATGAGTGTTATACGATTGTGGTTCTTCTTGAAAAAGTCCAAAAGCCATATAAGCTTAGACCATATCTATCCATTCCTCTTCACTACTTTGTTTGTTGCCTGTGCAAAAAGAAAGAAAACTAAGAACAAGTGGAAATATAGAAGTTGCTATCCAAGGCGATAGGAAGTTGGTGGCCAATCTGTCTCACTTTTCCAGAGCTACAGGTGACTTAAAAATCCTTCCCCAGTGCTGTGGTGGCATGAGCTCTCAGAAGGAGAAACAAATCAAATTAGCCAACACAGGGTTAGAGATGTAAAAAGACAGCGATCGTGGGTTTCTTTTGTGACAAATTGCCGTAATCTTTCCAAGGAGACTCTACTGTGGCACAGAAGGCAATAATGAATGGAATGTGCTGCTGTCTATCATTCTCCATTAGACATGTTCATAAAAATCAGCATACCGTTTGGGAAAGCTACGTAAGCCGAAACCATATGCTAGGGCTAAGCTGCATTTAAATAAAGCATATATAAAGGGAAATTGTATAGAGAATACTGCATATTGAGAGTAGTAATGTAATGCATGGAAGGGGGTGGGGTAAGTACATTGGAGGAAAATACATTAACAATCTGTAGAACAGCAGCTGTGAATTTTTCCAATGCAGGTGTTCTCCTTTTTAAAAATAATCTATTGAGAAATCAGACAGTACCAAAGAGCAAAGAAGTACACACCAAACTAATACAGACCAGATTTCTATACTAATCCATTCACTGTACTCGGTGTTGTACTAGTCTCCCTGTATCTTTGGATAGTTACAATGCTTGGTTACAATGAAATGAGTACTAGCCATTGTTTCTGATCTTGTAGAGTCAAAAATATTATTATTATTTTTTGCTAAATTGTAGTCAGAGGCTATCAAAGCCTATCACTCTAGGCATAGGTACAATACAATACAATACAATAGCAGAGTTGGAAGGGACTTTGTAGGTCTTCTAGTCCAACCCCCTGCATGGGCAGGAGCCCTATACCATTTCAGACAAATGGCTATCTAACATCTTTTTGAAGACTTCCAGGGTTGGGGCATTCACGACTTCTGGAGGCAAGCTGTTCCAGAGGAACAATAAGGACTTCAGTCTATTATTTGAAAAAAAAGATAAGTGGGGATTAATCCTCTTAATAACAATTCTCTCCAAAGGAAGAATGGGAAGGAAGGCAGGAAGATAAACCAGGACAATTGTTTGTATGAATACTAATATAGTAGAAGATTTTCCTTATTTCATTTTCTCTGCAGACATTTTCAGAAGAAATTGACTGGTTGGAGCAAACAGGAATGTCTTACACATTTCAATGATCTACTAGGTGGGATGTTGTGGCTCAGTGGCTAACACGCTGAGCTTGTTGATCAGAAAGGTCGGCAGTTTGGTGGTTCGAATCCCTAGTACCATTTAACAGAGTGAGCTCCATTACTTGTCCCAGCTTCTGCCAACCTAGCAGTTCGAAGGCATGTAAAAATGAAAGTAGAAAAATAGGAACCATTTTTGTTAGGAAGGTAACAGTGTTCTGTGTGCCTTCGGTATTTAGTCATGCTGGCCACATGACCATGGATATGTCTTCGTAGAACGCTGACTCTTTGGCTTTGAAACGGAGTTGAACACTGCCCCCTAGAGGTGGGAATGACTAGCACATATATGCGAAGGAAACCTTTACCTTTGCCTTACTAGGTGTTATTTTTTTAAAAAAATATTTCTTTGCAGAAAGCTTCCTTCCTTCCTTCCTTCCTTCCTTCCTTCCTTCCTTCCTTCCTTCCTTCCTTCCTTCATTGTATAAACACAGGGAAAGCAATAGAGATAATTGTTCTAGGGACAAGAGGGACAGGAGGTTTGCTAGGTTCTTGTTTGTCTTTAACAAAGCCTGATAAGACTTTTATTCCTGGACTTCAAAAGTGTGGATAATAATTAGATGGTAGCAAAATATTTGTAGGTTTTTGTTGTTGTTGTTGTTGTTTCTTAAGCTTGGCAACATTAACATATGTGAACATCAACTCCCAAGGTAGCTGGGGAACTCTGGGAGTTGGAACCCATATATCTTAAAATCACCAAAGTTTGGAGATACTGCTGTAATAAATTAGCAATATGGAAGAAATAAAGGAGGAAGCCACTGAGAAATAGGCTCTCGGTGCCAAAGCAACTCCTTTTCTACTATCAGTCTTGAGTAAGTTGGTATCTCAGCAGTAGCAGGTACTGGAGATCCCAGTGGCTTTTTTTTAAGAGATCAGACAGATTTTTTCAGGAGATCCCATAGCCCCATGTTCTGCAGATCACTTTTTAAGTTAAGATATTTTAAGTTGCTGATGATTCTGAAATAATGGTTGAGGATGATGGAAAGAAACTACTGTATTTGTGATGTCTCTGAATTAGATGCCTTTGTTTCTTTTGCTCTCCCTATACTCCTGCTAGGCTTTTTACAGAAGGGGAGTGGGGAGGAGGAGGGGGAGAAGAACCGTTTTTAAAAAAATCCTAGAGTGGAATCTTTATCCCAGAAAGAAAAAAATAATAATTGCATAAATATCTATCATGGTGGTTTTCCTGCTACAGTTATGTATATAAATATTGTACAGTTATGCTTTTTTGCCCTACAACATGTGGGGATTTTATAATTGTAGTTTGTGAATTTCATTCTAGTTAACCTGACAAACTAAACAATTCTGTTTCTTCAGAATAAAGATAAAACATGAAAGGAAAATAACGATGCAGTACATCATTAACAGATTGTCCACAGTTAATGACACATGAGATAGCCCTTTGAATTTGGCCAAGTAAATAGATACACAATGAAATAGATTTTAAAACAATTCAAAGTCACTAGGATTATCACATTTTGTTATATAAAAGTGTTAATGTAAAAGAACAATGTGGCAGACTGATCTCTCAACAAATTCTTAAAATTGTTTTTCAGTTTTTAACTGTATACTTTAAGTGAGAAAATCCAAATGTTATCTCTCCAATCTTGTATGTAGAAATGTGCTTTTGATATGTGCAGATTGTGGGGGGGCTGTTTAAATTATGAATATAAGAAGTTTAAGAACACTATTAATACCAAGCCCACAATATCAGCCCTTGACTAGACACAAGGAGCATATCTGGATGGCAATACAGGAGTTTTGGGGGTGTCTTTGTTGCTATCTTTCAATCAAGGTTGATAGAAATTCTGCATTACATTGTTACAGCTCCATTCATTCATGATACTCTTCAAAATTTTAGGCATTTTCCTTTGAGAGCCCCAATTCTCAATATTTAATGCTTTTATACCTTTTATTGATTTAATCTGAATCAATAAGACAACTAATTTATTATTCCTTTCAATTGCTGCTCCAAAATTGATAAGCTGCTATATGTTTTTTAAATTCCTTTTTATTGCAATCATTTTTATGTATGTGTTGGGAGCAGCAGCATTCAGCAGTAATGGTCTTATACTGAAATCGTTTGCTATTTAGTATCTAGTCTAGTAAAACTCAGGAAACCTGAACAAAGGGTCAATGTCACAACCTTTTTCTGTACTGCTATTTTATGGTTCAAATCTGATGTTTGTAGCAGAAAGGGTATAATGCAGAGCCTTAACCAAAGTTATGTTGATGGTAGCAAGATGCCATTCCTGTTAAAACAATGGCTCAGGGACAACAGAGGAAGAAAAGTCACATCTTCCTTATCTAGTCTAGTTGAGGCCCTCACTAATAAATCTATGAAAAGTAAGGAAGATGCTCTTGGTGGTCATATGCAGGAACCATTACCTAGCTAAAGGGACTGAAGAAATTTTCAAATATAAAACAAGCTGATATTCAGAAGTGGCTCAGACAGACACTCCAACTCCCTACCCCCATTCATTGAGCCATGAAGAAGGAGGAGGGAGAACAGTAGAAACTTTTACAGGTTTTATTATAGACAATGTCAATAAAAATAGATCCAGCCTTTCTGTAGAGTTTATTTCTTTCTTCTGGTCTACTTAGTAGAATGACAGAATCTGGGCTGCCAACATCTGGATAGATAGAGGGTAAAAAGGAGGCAACCAAAACTTCCACCCTCTCTTGTCATCTTCTGATATGTCATCTTTTGCAACCCTATAATGACAGTATTGCATTATGTATCTATTTGTAAATAGAAAAACATATATGTCACTTGAAAAGAAGTACATATTTGATCACTGCTGATTTCTCTTAAGTATGTTTATCCCATCTCTCAAGTTAAGTTTGAAATCACTGTCTTCATGGATGTTTTTTTTTAGGCCATGTGAAAAAGTATACACATGTGTTTCCTCAACATATCTATAACAGGAACATTGATCTTAGTAATCTGAGATAGAGGTGGGGGGGAACAGACTTTAAAGGTCACCATAGATATTAAGGAGGGTAAACAGCTGGAGTGCACTAAGAGGTGTACACATGATTAACAACTAAATTATACAATCATCAAGCCAAAGCCACTTAGACTTTGCTCTGATTTCCAAGAGTGATCCTGTGAAAGTAAAATGAAGTTTCTTCTCAAATATAAACAATGGATTATTGTCTAAGTAGAAGACTGCATCTTGGTTTATTGCCTAGATTTGTACTTCTTGACATAACAAAACTGTGCCAAAAAAAGAAAAAGAGAGGGTGATTTAGAAACATTGCTCTTTTTCTTCTGCTACTTCTCCTTCCTGACTCTAATAATGTTGAATGAAAGAAAGATGCAGTCATAGATGCCTATTTATGGCAATTTTATAAATAGGCCTCTGGTTAATTCAAAGGCACGTTGTGATTAAATTCAGTTGCCTTCCAGATAACTGGTTTCATCCTTATTCTGAGTCCTCAAATGTGAGTAGCCAGGTGTTATGCTATGGGGTTCAAATTCTCTACTAGGAATTGAAATAATAGACATTCACATTTTAGATATGCAATACAGTACATTCACCTTAAGAACTATCCAGATTTTGCCATTCAGTGGTTGCAAGTAAGGATATTGAGAAGTTAGAGGAATTCTTCACCTCCAAGGTGGAGAGTGGGTGGAAGTCATGTGAAAACTGCCATGGGGCATGACATAATGTAACATCTGTATCTCTCTGCTCTAATTGCTTAACAAAAGGCATACTCCTTTCTGATAGCTTGTGGCTCCATTCTAAGGGGAAGAGGACAACAATCAAATAAGCTTGCAAATTCTTCTGTCTGTTCTGGAAGCTGAAGTCAAAAAGTGTGTTTGATATAATATATTGGCAAACACATCTTTACCATTTAAGTGTGTGCAGGTGAGGTAAGGGACATGATGAAAAAATAGGTGATATCTTTTGCTCCTTTCTAGTTCTTTCATATTCTTTCAGAGTGAGAATTAAATATGACTGTCTTATAGCCTCTGTTCCATTATGACATTTAATAATGGTTTGAGTTGGAATTCTCTCTGTGTATTCTTGGCTTCTCTAACTGTCCCAATATTTCTCTTTTCACAATACACTGCTTTTAAGTTATTTAGCTTGGGTTTCATTGTTGTTAAATAGGGATTTCTCATTAAAACCTTCCCCACAGATAAGAATGCACAATTGTGCAGGTTGGCTCAAATTTTGTTCATTTGTTCATTTCTGGATTTTATCCAAGAAGATTCCAAAACATTTTTCTATTTCCTGAAGTTAGTTTTGGAACAAGCTTGTTCCATATGGCTAAGAACTACCCATCTGCACAAACTATGGATTGTTCAGAGGTGCCGGAATGATGGCAGCCTATTTTAATTATCTTTTACTGGAAAACCCTTGTAAGAAAAGATCTTCCAGGAAGATTTTAAATCACCTTCAATCCTTGGTTTATGATAAAACTCAGACTAGTCTAAAGGGATATTCAATACTTATATTATATAGAATCATCTATATATAATACAGGGACATGGTGGCTCAGTGGCTAAGATGCTGAGCTTGTCAATCAGAAAGGTTGGCAGTTTGGTGGTTTGAATCCCTAGCACCACGTAATGGAGTGAGCTTCTGCCAACCTAGCAGTTCGAAAGCATGTAAAAATGCAAGTAGAAAAATAGGAGCCAGCTTTAGTGGGAAGGGAATCTTCGGTGTTTAGTCATGCCGGTGACATGGCCACGGAGATGTCTTCGGACAGCGCTGGCTCTTTGGCTTTGAAACAGAGATGAGCACCGCCCAGTAGAGTCAGGAATGACTAGCACATAGGTGTGAGGGGAACCTTTACCTTTTCCTTAAGTATAACACTATAAAGTGTAACCAAAATTAGTCATCCACTGCTATCCTTTCTATGTTGAGTACCACACGATGCTTGAAAATCAAATCCAATTTTCTCATAGGTAATTAAAAAAAAGAAGCTTAAGTCTCCTTTAGTCCAATGCAACACTATAGATGTGTTAGAAATGGCCACTTACCTGCTGCTCTTCAGTAGCCCATGTTGTACTACTATATGGTTTAGAGAAAACTACATAAAGAGATGCATTATTAATATAAGAATAGAGAGGTAAAGTGATGAAATATTCTGGTTAGGGGAGAAACTAACTATTTTTATTTGATTGCAAAGTGACAGTGCAGGGAATATCTCCCTCTCCCCCACCCCTTTTAACAAGGCTCTGATGAAAACCCAGATCTACCCATCCCTATTTTTAAACTGAGTTTTGCAGATCCAATTAAAAATTCACCCTGCAGATCCATTCCCTTAAGCACATTCTACGATAGGACAACTGGATGCTGAATGACATTCAGAAAGAAAGTCATACTGAATCGTAGAAAAGATAGTGAGGTCTTTTTTTTTTTAAGTATCTAATAACATTTCAGAGGAAACCCATTAAAAAACAGTAGAATATCTAAAGTTTATGCAGTGTGAAATTTGGTCCTTTTCAAGGTAGAGCTGATCTACTTTTCATTTGCTTTTAGATGAAGGGCTTTTTTTTTTTAATGAAATCTTAGATTATAAGGGAGTAAGCATAGCTTAATGGGAAAAGTCCATGCAAGAGTTAGTGTTAGAAATTTAGTGATGTTTAGATGGCATCTTTTGAAGACAGAACTGAATATAATATTTCCCACGTGTTGTTGTTTTTTTTTAAATCAATTCAACAAAAGGAAAATCGGAACCTTAAATATGTTTAATATTTCTTCTGGAAATCACACATCTGTTTGAATATATTTTAAAAATCATAAACTGCATTAATATTACTTTATTGTACTTTATAAATACTTGATTGCCTACACTGCCATTTCATTAGGCCTTTTTGTTCAGCGGAGTGTTTTAACAAAGACATTTTTTAATTATTTGCGTAAAACAGGTTTATTTATTTTATTTATTTATTTTATTTTATTTTTCATATTTATATCCCGCGCCCATCTCCCACAAAGGGACCCGGGGCAGCGCACAGGAAAATTAAAAATACAGATATACAAATATACAAAATACAAAGACTCATTAAAACTATATTAAACCCAACCCTGCGCTAAAACATAATTAAAACCCCCAAATTAAAACTTTGATCAACTATTTACCTGGACTTCAGTAAGGCATTTGATAAAGTAGACCATAACCTACTATTAGATAAAGTAGAAAATTGTGGGTTAGACAGCACCACCACCAAATGGATTCGCAACTGGCTGACCAACCGCACTCAACGTGTAGTCCTCAATGGAACTGCATCTACATGGAAGGAAGTATGCAGTGGAGTCCCCCAAGGCTCTGTTTTAGGCCCAGTACTCTTTAACATCTTCATCAACGATTTGGATGAGGGGATAAATGGGGAACTCATCAAATTTGCAGACGACACCAAGCTGGCAGGAATAGCCAACACTCCAGAAGATAGGAGGAGACAAACTTGTCATCCTTCTCTGCCCTTCGACTCAACCTAGAGATTAATTGGAATTAATTAATTAATTAATTAATTAATTAATTAATTATTAATCATCCCTTAAAAATCTAACACATATCTAAAAAGACAGCAGCAATCTTAATAGGTCTCTGGATGATCTCTAGGTTGAGTCGAAGGGCAGAGAAGGATGACACGTTTGTCTCCTCCCTTAAAAATAGGCCTAACAAACAGGAGCTGTAAAAAATATTCGCTCATCAATAAAGTCCTGTAAAAAGGATGATGTAATCAGGGAAGCTGGTTAACTCAAGGCATAGAGAGACATGCCTCATGTGCTGAAGAGCACCGGTTCAAATCCCTGTAGAGAAGTATGGCCAGCTGAAGAGGGCTAAGAAGCCCGAAATGGATCCATACTGGTCTCTTAATTAATTATTCATCATCCCTTAAAAATCTAACATACATATATATATATATATGTTTAAAAACATATTTTTAAACATATTTTTTTTTATTTTTTTATTTTTTTAAGGGATGATTAATAATTAATTAAGACACCAGGATGGATCCATTTCGGGCTCCTTAGCCCTCGTCAGCTGGCCATACTTTCCTACAGGGATTTGAACTGGTGCTTTCCAGCATTCGAAGCAGGCTTCCCTATGCCTTGAGCTAACCAGTTTCCCTGATTACATCATCCTTTCTACAGGACTTTATTGATGAAGTGGATATTTTGTTACAGCTTCCTGTTAGGCCTATTTAAGGGAGGAGACAAACTTGTCAACCTTCTCTGCCCTTTGACTCAACCTAGAGACCATCCAGACAGAGACCTATTAAATTGCTGCTGTCTTTTTAGATATGTGTTAAAAAAAATTTAAGGGATGATTAATAATTAATTAAGAGACCAGGATGGATCCATTTCGGGCTCCTTAGCCCTCGTCAGCTGGCCATACTTTCCTACAGGGATTTGAACTGGTGCTTTCCAGCATTCGAAGCAGGCTTCCCTATGCCTTGAGCTAACCAGTTTCCCTGATTACATCATCCTTTCTACAGGACTTTATTGATGAAGTGGATATTTTGTTACAGCTTCCTGTTAGGCCTATTTATGGGAGGAGACAAACTTGTCAACCTTCTCTGCCCTTCGACTCAACCTAGAGACCATCCAGAAAAAAAAAATTAACACATATCTAAAAAGACAGCAGCAATTTAATAGGTCTCTGTCTGGATGGTCTCTAGGTTGAGTCGAAGGACAGAGAAGGATGACAAGTTTGTCTCCTCCCTTGAGGTAATTGTTTCTCAACAACCTGCTATTAGGCCCCAATTAAGGGAGGAGACATACTGTTTCCCTTACTGCCCATCGGCTCATCGCTAGAGATGCCCATTACTGCCCATCGGCTCATCGCTAGAATCCCAGTAAGGGGTATGGCCAGCTGATGAGAGCTAATAAGCTCGAAATAGATCTATCCTGGTCTCTTCTAATTTAATTTATTGATCAGCTCATAAAACTAACACATATATCTAAAAAATCACTCAACGTAATTCTTGGCTTGCTGTCTAGATGATCTCTGGTGATGAGTCGAAAGGCAGTAAAGGAAACAGTATGTCTCCTCCCTTAATTGGGGCCTAATAACAGGTTGTTGAGAAACAATTACCTATACTAATATACCCTGTCTGCTGATGCAATAAGGGGAACTGGCTTGGCTAAAGTGCTAGGTTCCTTGCTTAGCATGCAACATAGCCCCGGTTCGAATCCCAGTAAGGGGTATGGCCAGCTGATGAGAGCTAATAAGCTCGAAATAGATCTATCCTGGTCTCTCTCTAATTTAATTTATTGATCAGCTCATAAAACTAACACACATATCTAAAAAATCACTCAACGTAATTCTTGGCTTG
This sequence comes from Rhabdophis nuchalis, assembly GCA_039707465.1. Classification (NCBI taxonomy): domain Eukaryota; kingdom Metazoa; phylum Chordata; class Lepidosauria; order Squamata; family Natricidae; genus Rhabdophis; species Rhabdophis nuchalis. The sequence continues at coordinate 83,798,601 of CM077644.1, read as the reverse complement.
CTGTCTAGATGATCTCTGGTGATGAGTCGAAAGGCAGTAAAGGAAACAGTATGTCTCCTCCCTTAATTGGGGCCTAATAACAGGTTGTTGAGAAACAATTACCTATACTAATATACCCTGTCTGCTGATGCAATAAGGGGAACTGGCTTGGCTAAAGTGCTAGGTTCCTTGCTTAGCATGCAACATAGCCCCGGTTCGAATCCCAGTAAGGGGTATGGCCAGCTGATGAGAGCTAATAAGCTCGAAATAGATCTATCCTGGTCTCTCTCTAATTTAATTTATTGATCAGCTCATAAAACTAACACACATATCTAAAAAATCACTCAACGTAATTCTTGGCTTGCTGTCTAGATGATCTCTGGTGATGAGTCGAAAGGCAGTAAAGGAAACAGTATGTCTCCTCCCTTAATTGGGGCCTAATAACAGGTTGTTGAGAAACAATTACCTATACTAATATACCCTGTCTGCTGATGCAATAAGGGGAACTGGCTTGGCTAAAGTGCTAGGTTCCTTGCTTAGCATGCAACATAGCCCCGGTTCGAATCCCAGTAAGGGGTATGGCCAGCTGATGAGAGCTAATAAGCTCGAAATAGATCTATCCTGGTCTCTCTCTAATTTAATTTATTGATCAGCTCATAAAACTAACACACATATCTAAAAAATCACTCAACGTAATTCTTGGCTTGCTGTCTAGATGATCTCTGGTGATGAGTCGAAAGGCAGTAAAGGAAACAGTATGTCTCCTCCCTTAATTGGGGCCTAATAACAGGTTGTTGAGAAACAATTACCTATACTAATATACCCTGTCTGCTGATGCAATAAGGGGAACTGGCTTGGCTAAAGTGCTAGGTTCCTTGCTTAGCATGCAACATAGCCCCGGTTCGAATCCCAGTAAGGGGTATGGCCAGCTGATGAGAGCTAATAAGCTCGAAATAGATCTATCCTGGTCTCTCTCTAATTTAATTTATTGATCAGCTCATAAAACTAACACACATATCTAAAAAATCACTCAACGTAATTCTTGGCTTGCTGTCTAGATGATCTCTGGTGATGAGTCGAAAGGCAGTAAAGGAAACAGTATGTCTCCTCCCTTAATTGGGGCCTAATAACAGGTTGTTGAGAAACAATTACCTATACTAATATACCCTGTCTGCTGATGCAATAAGGGGAACTGGCTTGGCTAAAGTGCTAGGTTCCTTGCTTAGCATGCAACATAGCCCCGGTTCGAATCCCAGTAAGGGGTATGGCCAGCTGATGAGAGCTAATAAGCTCGAAATAGATCTATCCTGGTCTCTCTCTAATTTAATTTATTGATCAGCTCATAAAACTAACACACATATCTAAAAAATCACTCAACGTAATTCTTGGCTTGCTGTCTAGATGATCTCTGGTGATGAGTCGAAAGGCAGTAAAGGAAACAGTATGTCTCCTCCCTTAATTGGGGCCTAATAACAGGTTGTTGAGAAACAATTACCTATACTAATATACCCTGTCTGCTGATGCAATAAGGGGAACTGGCTTGGCTAAAGTGCTAGGTTCCTTGCTTAGCATGCAACATAGCCCCGGTTCGAATCCCAGTAAGGGGTATGGCCAGCTGATGAGAGCTAATAAGCTCGAAATAGATCTATCCTGGTCTCTCTCTAATTTAATTTATTGATCAGCTCATAAAACTAACACACATATCTAAAAAATCACTCAACGTAATTCTTGGCTTGCTGTCTAGATGATCTCTGGTGATGAGTCGAAAGGCAGTAAAGGAAACAGTATGTCTCCTCCCTTAATTGGGGCCTAATAACAGGTTGTTGAGAAACAATTACCTATACTAATATACCCTGTCTGCTGATGCAATAAGGGGAACTGGCTTGGCTAAAGTGCTAGGTTCCTTGCTTAGCATGCAACATAGCCCCGGTTCGAATCCCAGTAAGGGGTATGGCCAGCTGATGAGAGCTAATAAGCTCGAAATAGATCTATCCTGGTCTCTCTCTAATTTAATTTATTGATCAGCTCATAAAACTAACACACATATCTAAAAAATCACTCAACGTAATTCTTGGCTTGCTGTCTAGATGATCTCTGGTGATGAGTCGAAAGGCAGTAAAGGAAACAGTATGTCTCCTCCCTTAATTGGGGCCTAATAACAGGTTGTTGAGAAACAATTACCTATACTAATATACCCTGTCTGCTGATGCAATAAGGGGAACTGGCTTGGCTAAAGTGCTAGGTTCCTTGCTTAGCATGCAACATAGCCCCGGTTCGAATCCCAGTAAGGGGTATGGCCAGCTGATGAGAGCTAATAAGCTCGAAATAGATCTATCCTGGTCTCTCTCTAATTTAATTTATTGATCAGCTCATAAAACTAACACACATATCTAAAAAATCACTCAACGTAATTCTTGGCTTGCTGTCTAGATGATCTCTGGTGATGAGTCGAAAGGCAGTAAAGGAAACAGTATGTCTCCTCCCTTAATTGGGGCCTAATAACAGGTTGTTGAGAAACAATTACCTATACTAATATACCCTGTCTGCTGATGCAATAAGGGGAACTGGCTTGGCTAAAGTGCTAGGTTCCTTGCTTAGCATGCAACATAGCCCCGGTTCGAATCCCAGTAAGGGGTATGGCCAGCTGATGAGAGCTAATAAGCTCGAAATAGATCTATCCTGGTCTCTCTCTAATTTAATTTATTGATCAGCTCATAAAACTAACACACATATCTAAAAAATCACTCAACGTAATTCTTGGCTTGCTGTCTAGATGATCTCTGGTGATGAGTCGAAAGGCAGTAAAGGAAACAGTATGTCTCCTCCCTTAATTGGGGCCTAATAACAGGTTGTTGAGAAACAATTACCTATACTAATATACCCTGTCTGCTGATGCAATAAGGGGAACTGGCTTGGCTAAAGTGCTAGGTTCCTTGCTTAGCATGCAACATAGCCCCGGTTCGAATCCCAGTAAGGGGTATGGCCAGCTGATGAGAGCTAATAAGCTCGAAATAGATCTATCCTGGTCTCTCTCTAATTTAATTTATTGATCAGCTCATAAAACTAACACACATATCTAAAAAATCACTCAACGTAATTCTTGGCTTGCTGTCTAGATGATCTCTGGTGATGAGTCGAAAGGCAGTAAAGGAAACAGTATGTCTCCTCCCTTAATTGGGGCCTAATAACAGGTTGTTGAGAAACAATTACCTATACTAATATACCCTGTCTGCTGATGCAATAAGGGGAACTGGCTTGGCTAAAGTGCTAGGTTCCTTGCTTAGCATGCAACATAGCCCCGGTTCGAATCCCAGTAAGGGGTATGGCCAGCTGATGAGAGCTAATAAGCTCGAAATAGATCTATCCTGGTCTCTCTCTAATTTAATTTATTGATCAGCTCATAAAACTAACACACATATCTAAAAAATCACTCAACGTAATTCTTGGCTTGCTGTCTAGATGATCTCTGGTGATGAGTCGAAAGGCAGTAAAGGAAACAGTATGTCTCCTCCCTTAATTGGGGCCTAATAACAGGTTGTTGAGAAACAATTACCTATACTAATATACCCTGTCTGCTGATGCAATAAGGGGAACTGGCTTGGCTAAAGTGCTAGGTTCCTTGCTTAGCATGCAACATAGCCCCGGTTCGAATCCCAGTAAGGGGTATGGCCAGCTGATGAGAGCTAATAAGCTCGAAATAGATCTATCCTGGTCTCTCTCTAATTTAATTTATTGATCAGCTCATAAAACTAACACACATATCTAAAAAATCACTCAACGTAATTCTTGGCTTGCTGTCTAGATGATCTCTGGTGATGAGTCGAAAGGCAGTAAAGGAAACAGTATGTCTCCTCCCTTAATTGGGGCCTAATAACAGGTTGTTGAGAAACAATTACCTATACTAATATACCCTGTCTGCTGATGCAATAAGGGGAACTGGCTTGGCTAAAGTGCCAGGTTCCTTGCTTAGCATGCAACATAGCCCCGGTTCGAATCCCAGTAAGGGGTATGGCCAGCTGATGAGAGCTAATAAGCTCGAAATAGATCTATCCTGGTCTCTCTCTAATTTAATTTATTGATCAGCTCATAAAACTAACACACATATCTAAAAAATCACTCAACGTAATTCTTGGCTTGCTGTCTAGATGATCTCTGGTGATGAGTCGAAAGGCAGTAAAGGAAACAGTATGTCTCCTCCCTTAATTGGGGCCTAATAACAGGTTGTTGAGAAACAATTACCTATACTAATATACCCTGTCTGCTGATGCAATAAGGGGAACTGGCTTGGCTAAAGTGCCAGGTTCCTTGCTTAGCATGCAACATAGCCCCGGTTCGAATCCCAGTAAGGGGTATGGCCAGCTGATGAGAGCTAATAAGCTCGAAATAGATCTATCCTGGTCTCTCTCTAATTTAATTTATTGATCAGCTCATAAAACTAACACACATATCTAAAAAATCACTCAACGTAATTCTTGGCTTGCTGTCTAGATGATCTCTGGTGATGAGTCGAAAGGCAGTAAAGGAAACAGTATGTCTCCTCCCTTAATTGGGGCCTAATAACAGGTTGTTGAGAAACAATTACCTATACTAATATACCCTGTCTGCTGATGCAATAAGGGGAACTGGCTTGGCTAAAGTGCTAGGTTCCTTGCTTAGCATGCAACATAGCCCCGGTTCGAATCCCAGTAAGGGGTATGGCCAGCTGATGAGAGCTAATAAGCTCGAAATAGATCTATCCTGGTCTCTCTCTAATTTAATTTATTGATCAGCTCATAAAACTAACACACATATCTAAAAAATCACTCAACGTAATTCTTGGCTTGCTGTCTAGATGATCTCTGGTGATGAGTCGAAAGGCAGTAAAGGAAACAGTATGTCTCCTCCCTTAATTGGGGCCTAATAACAGGTTGTTGAGAAACAATTACCTATACTAATATACCCTGTCTGCTGATGCAATAAGGGGAACTGGCTTGGCTAAAGTGCTAGGTTCCTTGCTTAGCATGCAACATAGCCCCGGTTCGAATCCCAGTAAGGGGTATGGCCAGCTGATGAGAGCTAATAAGCTCGAAATAGATCTATCCTGGTCTCTCTCTAATTTAATTTATTGATCAGCTCATAAAACTAACACACATATCTAAAAAATCACTCAACGTAATTCTTGGCTTGCTGTCTAGATGATCTCTGGTGATGAGTCGAAAGGCAGTAAAGGAAACAGTATGTCTCCTCCCTTAATTGGGGCCTAATAACAGGTTGTTGAGAAACAATTACCTATACTAATATACCCTGTCTGCTGATGCAATAAGGGGAACTGGCTTGGCTAAAGTGCTAGGTTCCTTGCTTAGCATGCAACATAGCCCCGGTTCGAATCCCAGTAAGGGGTATGGCCAGCTGATGAGAGCTAATAAGCTCGAAATAGATCTATCCTGGTCTCTCTCTAATTTAATTTATTGATCAGCTCATAAAACTAACACACATATCTAAAAAATCACTCAACGTAATTCTTGGCTTGCTGTCTAGATGATCTCTGGTGATGAGTCGAAAGGCAGTAAAGGAAACAGTATGTCTCCTCCCTTAATTGGGGCCTAATAACAGGTTGTTGAGAAACAATTACCTATACTAATATACCCTGTCTGCTGATGCAATAAGGGGAACTGGCTTGGCTAAAGTGCTAGGTTCCTTGCTTAGCATGCAACATAGCCCCGGTTCGAATCCCAGTAAGGGGTATGGCCAGCTGATGAGAGCTAATAAGCTCGAAATAGATCTATCCTGGTCTCTCTCTAATTTAATTTATTGATCAGCTCATAAAACTAACACACATATCTAAAAAATCACTCAACGTAATTCTTGGCTTGCTGTCTAGATGATCTCTGGTGATGAGTCGAAAGGCAGTAAAGGAAACAGTATGTCTCCTCCCTTAATTGGGGCCTAATAACAGGTTGTTGAGAAACAATTACCTATACTAATATACCCTGTCTGCTGATGCAATAAGGGGAACTGGCTTGGCTAAAGTGCTAGGTTCCTTGCTTAGCATGCAACATAGCCCCGGTTCGAATCCCAGTAAGGGGTATGGCCAGCTGATGAGAGCTAATAAGCTCGAAATAGATCTATCCTGGTCTCTCTCTAATTTAATTTATTGATCAGCTCATAAAACTAACACACATATCTAAAAAATCACTCAACGTAATTCTTGGCTTGCTGTCTAGATGATCTCTGGTGATGAGTCGAAAGGCAGTAAAGGAAACAGTATGTCTCCTCCCTTAATTGGGGCCTAATAACAGGTTGTTGAGAAACAATTACCTATACTAATATACCCTGTCTGCTGATGCAATAAGGGGAACTGGCTTGGCTAAAGTGCTAGGTTCCTTGCTTAGCATGCAACATAGCCCCGGTTCGAATCCCAGTAAGGGGTATGGCCAGCTGATGAGAGCTAATAAGCTCGAAATAGATCTATCCTGGTCTCTCTCTAATTTAATTTATTGATCAGCTCATAAAACTAACACACATATCTAAAAAATCACTCAACGTAATTCTTGGCTTGCTGTCTAGATGATCTCTGGTGATGAGTCGAAAGGCAGTAAAGGAAACAGTATGTCTCCTCCCTTAATTGGGGCCTAATAACAGGTTGTTGAGAAACAATTACCTATACTAATATACCCTGTCTGCTGATGCAATAAGGGGAACTGGCTTGGCTAAAGTGCTAGGTTCCTTGCTTAGCATGCAACATAGCCCCGGTTCGAATCCCAGTAAGGGGTATGGCCAGCTGATGAGAGCTAATAAGCTCAAAATAGATCTATCCTGGTCTCTCTCTAATTTAATTTATTGATCAGCTCATAAAACTAACACACATATCTAAAAAATCACTCAACGTAATTCTTGGCTTGCTGTCTAGATGATCTCTGGTGATGAGTCGAAAGGCAGTAAAGGAAACAGTATGTCTCCTCCCTTAATTGGGGCCTAATAACAGGTTGTTGAGAAACAATTACCTATACTAATATACCCTGTCTGCTGATGCAATAAGGGGAACTGGCTTGGCTAAAGTGCTAGGTTCCTTGCTTAGCATGCAACATAGCCCCGGTTCGAATCCCAGTAAGGGGTATGGCCAGCTGATGAGAGCTAATAAGCTCGAAATAGATCTATCCTGGTCTCTCTCTAATTTAATTTATTGATCAGCTCATAAAACTAACACACATATCTAAAAAATCACTCAACGTAATTCTTGGCTTGCTGTCTAGATGATCTCTGGTGATGAGTCGAAAGGCAGTAAAGGAAACAGTATGTCTCCTCCCTTAATTGGGGCCTAATAACAGGTTGTTGAGAAACAATTACCTATACTAATATACCCTGTCTGCTGATGCAATAAGGGGAACTGGCTTGGCTAAAGTGCTAGGTTCCTTGCTTAGCATGCAACATAGCCCCGGTTCGAATCCCAGTAAGGGGTATGGCCAGCTGATGAGAGCTAATAAGCTCGAAATAGATCTATCCTGGTCTCTCTCTAATTTAATTTATTGATCAGCTCATAAAACTAACACACATATCTAAAAAATCACTCAACGTAATTCTTGGCTTGCTGTCTAGATGATCTCTGGTGATGAGTCGAAAGGCAGTAAAGGAAACAGTATGTCTCCTCCCTTAATTGGGGCCTAATAACAGGTTGTTGAGAAACAATTACCTATACTAATATACCCTGTCTGCTGATGCAATAAGGGGAACTGGCTTGGCTAAAGTGCTAGGTTCCTTGCTTAGCATGCAACATAGCCCCGGTTCGAATCCCAGTAAGGGGTATGGCCAGCTGATGAGAGCTAATAAGCTCGAAATAGATCTATCCTGGTCTCTCTCTAATTTAATTTATTGATCAGCTCATAAAACTAACACACATATCTAAAAAATCACTCAACGTAATTCTTGGCTTGCTGTCTAGATGATCTCTGGTGATGAGTCGAAAGGCAGTAAAGGAAACAGTATGTCTCCTCCATTAATTGGGGCCTAATAACAGGTTGTTGAGAAACAATTACCTATACTAATATACCCTGTCTGCTGATGCAATAAGGGGAACTGGCTTGGCTAAAGTGCTAGGTTCCTTGCTTAGCATGCAACATAGCCCCGGTTCGAATCCCAGTAAGGGGTATGGCCAGCTGATGAGACCTAATAAGCTCGAAATAGATCTATCCTGGTCTCTCTCTAATTTAATTTATTGATCAGCTCATAAAACTAACACACATATCTAAAAAATCACTCAACGTAATTCTTGGCTTGCTGTCTAGATGATCTCTGGTGATGAGTCGAAAGGCAGTAAAGGAAACAGTATGTCTCCTCCCTTAATTGGGGCCTAATAACAGGTTGTTGAGAAACAATTACCTATACTAATATACCCTGTCTGCTGATGCAATAAGGGGAACTGGCTTGGCTAAAGTGCTAGGTTCCTTGCTTAGCATGCAACATAGCCCCGGTTCGAATCCCAGTAAGGGGTATGGCCAGCTGATGAGAGCTAATAAGCTCGAAATAGATCTATCCTGGTCTCTCTCTAATTTAATTTATTGATCAGCTCATAAAACTAACACACATATCTAAAAAATCACTCAACGTAATTCTTGGCTTGCTGTCTAGATGATCTCTGGTGATGAGTCGAAAGGCAGTAAAGGAAACAGTATGTCTCCTCCCTTAATTGGGGCCTAATAACAGGTTGTTGAGAAACAATTACCTATACTAATATACCCTGTCTGCTGATGCAATAAGGGGAACTGGCTTGGCTAAAGTGCTAGGTTCCTTGCTTAGCATGCAACATAGCCCCGGTTCGAATCCCAGTAAGGGGTATGGCCAGCTGATGAGAGCTAATAAGCTCGAAATAGATCTATCCTGGTCTCTCTCTAATTTAATTTATTGATCAGCTCATAAAACTAACACACATATCTAAAAAATCACTCAACGTAATTCTTGGCTTGCTGTCTAGATGATCTCTGGTGATGAGTCGAAAGGCAGTAAAGGAAACAGTATGTCTCCTCCCTTAATTGGGGCCTAATAACAGGTTGTTGAGAAACAATTACCTATACTAATATACCCTGTCTGCTGATGCAATAAGGGGAACTGGCTTGGCTAAAGTGCTAGGTTCCTTGCTTAGCATGCAACATAGCCCCGGTTCGAATCCCAGTAAGGGGTATGGCCAGCTGATGAGAGCTAATAAGCTCGAAATAGATCTATCCTGGTCTCTCTCTAATTTAATTTATTGATCAGCTCATAAAACTAACACACATATCTAAAAAATCACTCAACGTAATTCTTGGCTTGCTGTCTAGATGATCTCTGGTGATGAGTCGAAAGGCAGTAAAGGAAACAGTATGTCTCCTCCATTAATTGGGGCCTAATAACAGGTTGTTGAGAAACAATTACCTATACTAATATACCCTGTCTGCTGATGCAATAAGGGGAACTGGCTTGGCTAAAGTGCTAGGTTCCTTGCTTAGCATGCAACATAGCCCCGGTTCGAATCCCAGTAAGGGGTATGGCCAGCTGATGAGAGCTAATAAGCTCGAAATAGATCTATCCTGGTCTCTCTCTAATTTAATTTATTGATCAGCTCATAAAACTAACACACATATCTAAAAAATCACTCAACGTAATTCTTGGCTTGCTGTCTAGATGATCTCTGGTGATGAGTCGAAAGGCAGTAAAGGAAACAGTATGTCTCCTCCCTTAATTGGGGCCTAATAACAGGTTGTTGAGAAACAATTACCTATACTAATATACCCTGTCTGCTGATGCAATAAGGGGAACTGGCTTGGCTAAAGTGCTAGGTTCCTTGCTTAGCATGCAACATAGCCCCGGTTCGAATCCCAGTAAGGGGTATGGCCAGCTGATGAGAGCTAATAAGCTCGAAATAGATCTATCCTGGTCTCTCTCTAATTTAATTTATTGATCAGCTCATAAAACTAACACACATATCTAAAAAATCACTCAACGTAATTCTTGGCTTGCTGTCTAGATGATCTCTGGTGATGAGTCGAAAGGCAGTAAAGGAAACAGTATGTCTCCTCCCTTAATTGGGGCCTAATAACAGGTTGTTGAGAAACAATTACCTATACTAATATACCGTGTCTGCTGATGCAATAAGGGGAACTGGCTTGGCTAAAGTGCTAGGTTCCTTGCTTAGCATGCAACATAGCCCCGGTTCGAATCCCAGTAAGGGGTATGGCCAGCTGATGAGAGCTAATAAGCTCGAAATAGATCTATCCTGGTCTCTCTCTAATTTAATTTATTGATCAGCTCATAAAACTAACACACATATCTAAAAAATCACTCAACGTAATTCTTGGCTTGCTGTCTAGATGATCTCTGGTGATGAGTCGAAAGGCAGTAAAGGAAACAGTATGTCTCCTCCCTTAATTGGGGCCTAATAACAGGTTGTTGAGAAACAATTACCTATACTAATATACCCTGTCTGCTGATGCAATAAGGGGAACTGGCTTGGCTAAAGTGCTAGGTTCCTTGCTTAGCATGCAACATAGCCCCGGTTCGAATCCCAGTAAGGGGTATGGCCAGCTGATGAGAGCTAATAAGCTCGAAATAGATCTATCCTGGTCTCTCTCTAATTTAATTTATTGATCAGCTCATAAAACTAACACACATATCTAAAAAATCACTCAACGTAATTCTTGGCTTGCTGTCTAGATGATCTCTGGTGATGAGTCGAAAGGCAGTAAAGGAAACAGTATGTCTCCTCCCTTAATTGGGGCCTAATAACAGGTTGTTGAGAAACAATTACCTATACTAATATACCCTGTCTGCTGATGCAATAAGGGGAACTGGCTTGGCTAAAGTGCTAGGTTCCTTGCTTAGCATGCAACATAGCCCCGGTTCGAATCCCAGTAAGGGGTATGGCCAGCTGATGAGAGCTAATAAGCTCGAAATAGATCTATCCTGGTCTCTCTCTAATTTAATTTATTGATCAGCTCATAAAACTAACACACATATCTAAAAAATCACTCAACGTAATTCTTGGCTTGCTGTCTAGATGATCTCTGGTGATGAGTCGAAAGGCAGTAAAGGAAACAGTATGTCTCCTCCCTTAATTGGGGCCTAATAACAGGTTGTTGAGAAACAATTACCTATACTAATATACCCTGTCTGCTGATGCAATAAGGGGAACTGGCTTGGCTAAAGTGCTAGGTTCCTTGCTTAGCATGCAACATAGCCCCGGTTCGAATCCCAGTAAGGGGTATGGCCAGCTGATGAGAGCTAATAAGCTCGAAATAGATCTATCCTGGTCTCTCTCTAATTTAATTTATTGATCAGCTCATAAAACTAACACACATATCTAAAAAATCACTCAACGTAATTCTTGGCTTGCTGTCTAGATGATCTCTGGTGATGAGTCGAAAGGCAGTAAAGGAAACAGTATGTCTCCTCCCTTAATTGGGGCCTAATAACAGGTTGTTGAGAAACAATTACCTATACTAATATACCCTGTCTGCTGATGCAATAAGGGGAACTGGCTTGGCTAAAGTGCTAGGTTCCTTGCTTAGCATGCAACATAGCCCCGGTTCGAATCCCAGTAAGGGGTATGGCCAGCTGATGAGAGCTAATAAGCTCGAAATAGATCTATCCTGGTCTCTCTCTAATTTAATTTATTGATCAGCTCATAAAACTAACACACATATCTAAAAAATCACTCAACGTAATTCTTGGCTTGCTGTCTAGATGATCTCTGGTGATGAGTCGAAAGGCAGTAAAGGAAACAGTATGTCTCCTCCCTTAATTGGGGCCTAATAACAGGTTGTTGAGAAACAATTACCTATATATATATATATATATATATATATATATATATATATATACTGTATATCAATAGTCTTTTTTTAAAAATTCAAAACAAGTGTTATAAGAAAGTTCTAATTTCCACTCATGCTAGAAAATTCTCCTACATTGAAATTTATACTTTACTTCACACAGTATAAGCAGTAAATATTTTATTTAGACTACTATGCTCTGATGGCTTAACAAATGAGGATCCACGCTCTCCATTGGTATTTCCAGTCAAAATGAAATTAGGGAAGGATGCATCCAATCAGATGCTCAAATATGTAATCTCCTCAGTCCCTGGAGGGAGAAAACATGATAAATGTATTGCTGTTGCAATTTGCTTCTCACGAATTTTACCTACTCTAGTAATTGTGCAGATAGAAATTTCATAAGTTTGTAATCCATTCATAATCATTTTCCACAGATATACTTGGTGGATTTCAGCTTGATGCATGCTGACATTATTTACAGAATCCCACTCTAAACTTCTAATAACATGTGGCATCAAGAGATTAAAACAGACATGGAAACTATTAGGTTGCAGATGTGAGGGATGAAAAACATCATTAGGATATAGAGACGTCCCGTTACAATTAAAATAAGCATATTTTCTTGGGAAAAATAAAGGACAAACCAGAAAGGGGGACAAAGAGGTCCATAAGAATGAAAAAAAATAATTGTTTATAATGGCTTTACAAAGGAAAATCCAAGACCAAACCATGGAAAATGCTACAAATATGCATGTAATGCATGTAATGCCTCGTCATCTCCCGCCTGGATTATTGTAATGCTCTCTACATGGGGCTCCCCTTGAGGTGCACCCGGAGGCTCCAGCTAGTTCAGAATGCGGCCAGTCTTGGGGGCCTCAAGATGCTCCCATATAACACCTCTCCTGCGCGAGCTACACTGCTGCCTGTGGCTTTCCGGGTGCGCTTCAAGGTGCTAGTAACCACCTTTAAAGCGCTCCATGGCATGGGACCTGGTTATTTGCAGGACCGCCTCCTACCACATACCTCCCTTCGACCAGTTCGCTCCCACAGAGAGGGCCTCCTCAGGGTACCGTCGGCCAGGCTGTGGCATCCCCCACCCTCTGGAACGACCTACCCCCCATCCTACATACAACCACGGACCTGCGCCTCTTCCGCCGGGCATTAAAAACACATCTATTTCATGCAGCCGGCCTGGCATAGTTTTTAAATTTGGCTTTTAAATAGGGGTTTTTATTGTGATTTTAGTACAGGCGTTTAGTTTAATTTATTTTTAAGATGTTTTATGGTATTTGTTGTTTGTTCTTGTTTTTATCAGTGCCCTGAGTCCCGCAAAGGAGATACGGCGGTGTATAAATTCGAATAAAACTAAACTAAACTAAACTAAACTAAACTAAACTAAACTAAACTAATAAATAAAAAATAGCTAAAATGAAATAGCATGTGTAAATTTATATTTTTAAAAAAATCAAGTTCCATATTTTTCACATGAATGTGAAAGACTGCACTATATATACCAAGACTGTACTAGATACCAAAGTTGCCAAGTTTTAAATGAAAATGTAAAGTATGAAGTTTATGATTCATTCCATGAGAAAGAGTTAATCTCCTAGCATCAGTATCTCTAGAGGTTTGGAATTCTTTCCAATTATTATTTGCAAATAGTATAGACTGCCTTTAAAAATAAAATCAATCATTCTCCCTATCAAATGCTTATTTCTAAACAGGCCAAAAAAACAAAAAACCTGCTTGAGAGCCGAACAAACCCCTTCACTATAATATAGGTTCTTTCACTGATTGCTAAGTGCTGCTTACTTACCAATCCTCACTTACATGCAAAAAAAAGCCAACAACTAGATACTGGACCTATGCATTTCACCAGCTACGGGAGGTAGAAATCACAACTCATGGGTTTGATTATTTTCATCACATAAATCTAACATGAAAAAGAAAACGGCAGCTGGGAGATAAAAGGCATTGATTAGCTGCTGTGTCCAGTAATTGTAGTTGCAGAGTTGTCTACAGTAATTTTCTTTTGGAAAGTGAAGAATATAATTGGGGAGTTGAAGACCAATTTTAAGTCTTCAATGGAATCTATTTCATCCCTACGTTGTTTAACCCTCTTTTGACATTACTGAAACAAAATCATTTCCCTCTTTCAAAGCCGGAATACCTGGGAAAGAAATTAAGAGGTTCTTTTCAGCAAAAACAAATTCTTCTTTAATGAAAACTTGCCTGTTGTGTAAATAAAGGTCCTTAATGTTTGGTCCAAAAAAAAAAAAAAGGAAATAGAAATCTCCAGAATGCAATGATTTCTAGCATAGCAGAGTATTGGAGATAAGAACAAAACTAATTGTTTTAGGCTATAGCAGTGATGGTGAACTTTTTAGGGACCGAGTGCCCAAACTGCAGCCAAAACCCCACTTATTTATTACAAAGTGCCAACATGGCAATTCAATCTGAATAATGAGCTTTTGTGAGGAATTTCAATCACTCTTTCCCAACTTGACTTCTTCCTGGTGGCACTGGATTTCTTTAACAGCACAACTCAATGATGGGAATGTAGTGCAGTAGCCTCTGGAAGGTCATTACATCCTTATTCCTTCCTTCCTTCCTTCCTTCCTTCTTTCCTTCCTTCCTTCCTTCCTTCCTACCTTCCCCCCTCCTCTGATTTCACCTTCCTTCCTTTAATCTTGTATATTATGGTTTGTTATTGTTAGTATTTATTAAAGAATGCTGTGTAGCTTAGAATTCTAAGCAAAAATAACAGCAGCTGTTGTTTGTAGTTAAAGTTATTCCAGGCTGTTATTTACACACACACACACACACACACACACACACACACAAACACACACACACACACACCAATTTTTATTCCACTTTTCCTGGGTCCTTGGGAAACAAATGGCATCTTTTCCCCCTCTCTGTCTTTAATAATCAGGACTTTGCGACAGCGCAAGATTTAAGCACACATTTTGTGGAGTGTCTCTTTTTCCCACACCCAGAAAAAAACATGATTCAGGAACCAGGAAACCCAGGGTGGTGTCCCCTCTGGATTTGAGGGAGCAGACAGAGATGGGGTGTGTGTGTTGGAGGGCTACCAGTCTGAGAACTTGGTGTGGTCTGGAGCTGCTGCTGTATTTTATGACCATTGCCTCCAACCAAGGCCCTTCACTTCCCCATGGAAAATGCTCCAAAGCGGGTGCCACAGAGTGGGTTCTCTATCCACTCCCTCTCACAGCCTTTTACCTACTATTATCCCACCTTGTTTCCCCCTCCCATTAAAATGAGGCTAGGGAAGAAAGGCGGGAGGAGGGAATCTAAGGGGGAGGGAGGAAGAGACCCAGGCAGCCCCCTACCCAGATTTCAACTGATTTCCTCTTCAATCCTCTGATGAACAAACCTCAATTTTTGGACTCTAGACCACCAAGCCTTTATTTTCCTCATTTATTGGGGAAATTGGATTTTTATTGGTTCTTCTCCCTCCCCCAAGCCAAAAGAAAAGCCAGCCAGGCTTCTCCTAGAATCCCCCCGAACCTTCCCCCTGCTCCCTACTCCCCACTTTGGGACAGAGGAAACATGTGTTGGGGTGATGTGGGAGTGTACCTTCTGACCTTCTGGCACTCAGCCGCAAGTCACTGTGCTCCTCCAGGCCCAGTTTGCTATATACTATTTACTGTATATATCCCATCAAATGATTTAACTTAGGAATGCAATCAATTTATAGTGGAACAGAACATGTTACACGGCAGCCTCAAACACTGCTACATGTGATGCGTTGTAGGTAGATTTCAAGGCTGCATTTCCTAAAGGGCAATTAATGTTTTATTACGCATGGGATTTTTTTTTATATTGGTTATATTTCTGGAAACTCCTTCATTTTTGCAGGTTATTAAAAGGGTTATTACATTTGTCTTATAAAAAGTAAACAAGAACAAAAAACATGAGGGAGAACAAGCCAAAGATACACACCACTAACTTGTTGCACATTCTTGGAATTTACTACGATAGTCTAGCATGTCTGAGCTGGACTAGAGAACCAAACCAGCAGGGAGATGAAACTGCCTTTTGAAATAAATCGTGGTTCCCGGAAGCTCTACTGAATAAGAATTGCTACATTATACTAAATGGACAAATGTAGCCCTTTCTCTTTCAGCACAAAATCTAAATCTAGAACACATTGTCATTCTTTTTCTGCTCTAATTTTCATTACATAGTAAAACATTTTAGTAAAAACAAAACACTAAGTTTGACATTTTCAATTACCACTATCAGATTCTGCTGATTGACAGATTGCCTGTCATTTAAACTAATTCATATTTTCCAAAACAAAAATGGTGATACTGTGAGGAAAGCTTTTTATAGAGAAGGAGGAAGAGAAAAAAAATGACACTTTGCTTCATTCATTCATTCATTCATTCATTCATTCATTCATTCATTCATTCATTCATTCATTCATTCATTCATCTATTCAATTATTTATCAAAAAAATTAACCACCAATCTTCATCACAGAGGGGCTCTGGGCCATGTACAATTTAATATATACATAGTATCAGGAAGAATATAAAGAGCCATGGTGGCACAGTGATTGGAATGCAGTATTGCAGGCTAATTCTGCCAACTGCCAGCAGTTTGATTCTCCCTGGCTCAAGGTTCACTCAGCCCTCCATCCTTTCGAGGTCGGTAAAATGAGGACCTAGGTTGGCAATATGCTGACCCTGTAAACTTCTTAGAGAGGGCTGTAAAGCACTATGAAGTGGTATATAAGTCTAAGTGCTATTGCTATTAAATAAAAATAGCATTTTTCAATATAAAGATGAGTGCCAGGATTCAAAGTAACAGACCTGATGCAATCAAAACTCGAGGCTAAGGTGCTCCTCAAAGTCCAAATTTATTAGGCATGTCATAATGGCACATCAGGTGAAAACCCGACTCTGAAGGTCCCAGAGTTTTCCCATCCAAATTAAATAATCAGTTCTTTCCCCCGACCCCAGCCACATGTCCATCACATGATCCAACCAGGTCACAGTTCCAACTCCAGTTTATTTCAGTCCATGCCTCTCCAGCACCTGGTGAAAACATCCTTGGTTCCCTGGAGAAAGAATTTTATTTTGGCTACAAGTCCCCAGGTATCTCTACTCCTCCCCACATTCCCACAGCTACAACCAGCCTTGCTGTGGCAGCCCTGAAGATTTCCCAAAATGCCTTTAAGGTTGACAATGAGTTGGAATGCACATGCAAATGCACATACACTTTTTTTTGTGCACTTTTGAAAAAAATCATTCTGACAAGATAGATGCAGAATTGAGGTATCAGAGAATTCATAATGTACGAAGCTAACTTTTGATTTTGATTTATTCAATTAAAAACACACTGCCCCTCAATTTTGTTCTTGAAGCAGTTACAAAATTACATTGCCCACTATTGCTGATTGCAATGAATGAGGTAAAACCGTAATAAAGAATAGCTTTGTAATGCAAACCTGAAAACTTCAGCACTGCTTATTAATATTATCATCCAGGGCAAAGAAATCTCATAATTCTTGCTGCTACTTTTCTGCCCTTTTTATAACATTATTTGACTTCTAAGAGCTTTGAGAGAAAGAAAATATAAAATAAAATATTACCATTGCTATGAATATATTTCTGCTCCTTGACCTCACCTTGTATTCTTTTCATTTGATATTTTTTGGGGTGGGGGGAGCGCAAACATGCATAGACTTTCCATTAGAGATACTTTAGCAAGATTAATGGCTTGAAAACAAATTGTCCTGCTATTTCCTTTCATTAGCACTGGATGGATTTAAACCATTGTGCTCCAGTCTTTCAAAAAAAAAAAAAGAATCTTAAATTTATTTTCAGATCATGTATCTCTGAAACAATGTGCTCATTAAATCAGGAAGTATCTATTACAGATGGTTTGATTTCTTTTCCAATCTCCAATGCCACCAGTTTGTACAAAGATAATGATTTAACTACATCATCCAAAGAGTATTCTTGTAATAACATATTTGCTTAATAGTATCTGTGCAGGCAGCCTGAAAAGCCTGTTGATTTGTTTCTGCTACATCAATCCTTGTGACTTTCAGGCATCAAGCTTTGCTGGATGAGCACAGCATGCAAATAACCGAACAGAATATTCAGGATCATTGGACAGGAGATCTTTTGTTTTTGAGGGAACTTTGCTGTTGTGATTTTACCACTGGAAGTACATGAGGGTTCCTTCCCATAAACACCTTCCCATGTCTGTGAAAGCTCATTTAGTCCATGCCTCCAGCAACAACTTCTGATATTCTGTTTGTAGATGTGTATGTATTTAAACACATACACAAACACACACTTGCATAAAATGTCTACATAAAATGTCTGCATTAAAAAGTACCTTTAGAAAATTCCTTAATGCCAAATTGTCCTTAAAATACATTGTAAGCACTTTCAGATCTATTTCCAGCATTGTTCAGGCTACATAATGACCATTAGATTGCATTTCTGCACCATTCTGTAATCTTTTTTATTCTTACCAACCAAATGGTAATTGGAAAGAAATTACATGAAGTTATCAGAACTTGGCCTTTCAGTACACTAAGTCCAGAAACTGAACTGAACAGGACTGTGCGTGGAGAAGAACAACAAAGATGATTAGGACATTGGAGGCTAAAACATATGAAGAATGGTTACAGGAATTGAATGTGTCTAGTTTAATGAGAAGAGGGACTAGAGGTGCCATGATAGCAGTGTTCTAATATTTGAAGGGATTCTACAAGGAAGTGGGAGAAAGGTCAACCTGTTTTCCAAAGCAGGACAGGAAGAATGGATGGAAACTGATCAAGGAGAGAAGCAACCTAAAACTAAAGAGAAATTCCCTGACAGTTAGAGCAATTAATCAGTGGAACGAGTTGCCTCCAGAAATTGTGGGTGCTCAAACTCTGAAGACTTTAAAAAAGAGATTGGACAATCATTTGTCTGAAGTAGTATATGGATTCCTGCTTGAGAAGAGATTGGACTGCAAGACCTCCAAGATTCCTTCCTTCTGTTATTCTGTTAAGATCAAATTTGCAATGGAGAAAGAAAGAAGCAAACAAAAGAAAAACTGAAATTAAAAATGGATTAGAGACCCAATGTAATACTGGGAAGGGGGTCAATTACGAAGACTTTACCCCCTTCCTCATGGATGAAGCAGTTCAAGAGTGGCTCAGAACATTGGTAACGTCTCTATTCTAAGCCATTGTCAATTTTGAACAGAACTTGGCAACAGACATTTTCCTGTTCCTCAATTGCCACACAGTGGAGGAAGAGGAGAAGGAATTTAGAATGCCTTGCTAGACACAACAGAGAGTGTTCTTGTGAGAACCAAGGTCATCTATACTGGCAAGGTTGGGGAAGGAGTCCCTGGAGACCCTGCCAATTGACCTAATTGGCCAACATGTCCTGTGACACTTGGGGATTGGCTGATTTTCTATTTTAATTATACTGAAACCATGGGAAAGATTTACAGTTGGTTTCCTTTAAAGCAATGCGGATATAATGTACTCAGTAAAGATGTTGTTTGAGGAGTATTCTAGTCTCAAAGTTCTGATTTATTTGGGTTCATTAGTTGTAACCTTGACAGCCATTTTTCCTTCCTTATTGGTAATTTGACTCAGATTGGAATGTAGGCAACAATATGTCCTATGTTTCCTGATGCACACATGTGATCAAATGTATAGTTAACTGCTATTAAATTGCATAGAAGAAATTCTAGAAATTACACTTAGCATACCTTGCTTTACCATGCTCTTTAAAAAAAATCATATTTATTTAACTTATCCACTGGTTACATCATTCCCCAATTTACAATCCTTAATAAATGCTATATTCTTATATACAGTAATCAGTATTAAAGCAAAAAACAACCACCATAATAATCCCACAAAAGGGCTGACTCTAAAGTTTCTACATCTTTTTTTCTCTTCAAAATACAGTCCAAACATATTTTTCAGTATTCCTACTTATTTCACTTTTAATGTATATGTAGAGCATATTTAGATACAGGTTTTTTAATCTGAGTTGAAACACCTGGTAAAACCTAGCCAACAAGGACATTCCAGTCATATTATTCTAGGACATTGTGGATTAGGTCAGATTATTTTGGAATTGCAATAGGTGACTAGCTGGGAGATGATTATAAGTAAATGCAAAGAGTTGAGCTGAAATATTCTGGGGGTCCCGAGAACCGTTGATGTGTTTAGCCATGTAATAAACCATTTGCTCATAATGCCATAAAATTGAACATTTTACTGTTCAAACGATAAACCATTCTTCTGCATTAAGCAACTCAACGTTTTGTAAGCTCCTGCTGTGACCTACCTGTCACTTCTCTTTGCTGTCCAGGTATCTCCTCAAGGGGAAATGGCATAAAGTAGATTTAGTGTATAAAGACAGTTGAAAGGGCCATTATCACTCTTCCCTTTCTCTCCCCCCCCCCCCTTCCTTCTGTGCAGTGCCCCTTTGTCAGGCTATGTGAAACAGCCTGGAATGCTCAATACACCTCGCTTATTAGGTATATTTGAAGTATTTAGCTAAAGTGCCCGGGTTATCTCCCTGAGCGATGAAAAGACTATTTGATTACTAGGTTTTTGCCTATATTACGGTACAATACAAAATTAATGCGTGATCACTGTATTATTATATGCATTTTGGGTAACAGACTATATTTCACAAAATAAGGCAAGCTATCAATAACTACATTAAACCAACTCAGAATGATTATACCTTCATCACTGAAGAGAAGGGGAAGTCTAAACCAGGGGTGCCAAACTCAATTTCATTGAGGGCCACATCAGGGTTAATGCTTGGCCTTGGGGTGCCAGAGTGGGCATGGCCAGCTTGACTTCACTCTTGTCATGGGAATCTGTGGTGGCCCAAGCATTCTGCCAGCAGGAATGGGCTTCTGGGTTCCATTTTCAGCTGCAACAGCTTTCTGCAACCCTCTGTCAGTGAAAACAGAGCTCAGGAAGGCTGCATGTAGAGGGACTGTGGACCATTCATTCACTGTTTCCAAGGGGGTCCCATAGGCCTGATTGCAGCACCCCAGGGGCTTGGCCTTGAGTTTGACACCCCTGGTCTAAAAGTCATGTGGAAATATTCCAGTCATTTAACCATGATAGTTTTACTTCACAGAAGACCCCATGGGCAGGTTCTAGAGTCAACATTTTGTACTGACATTCTATCAGTTTATCTATCCATTCTTCCAATGTAGGTATTTGTAAGTCCTATCACCATTGTGCATATAAGAGTCTCACCACTGTTATATATAAAATAAAGTTATATGACATATTTCAATCTATTTGTTCATTAACTGCGCCTTCCACTAATCTCTGATTTCCATTGTGAATTTATCTTTAAAATCTTATGATCAAAATACATATCTGGTCCTAATATTTTCCAGCTTTATTGTATTCCATCAAACATGAAAAAGTATCTTCAAAATGATTACATTTCCAACAAATATTTGAAATTCCATTATACATTTTTGTTCATTTATTTGGTGTCAAATGCCAGCAATATATCTTTTTATAAAAATGATCTTTAAGGTTATAATTCAACAAGAATTTCAACCCTTTCTTTTGCATATTTACCTATTGAATATGCGAAATATGCAAAATATTTTGCCCGTACAATCTTTAAGTTGTTCATCCTCTGTTTCCATTTTCAATAAAAGTATATATGCCTTAGCAATTATATGGTCATCGTTTGTACACATTTCTACATCAACTTTAGTCTTACCATTTTCAAACTCATAGTTCTTCTCAAATTTAGATCTTTCCATCAGCTGAGCATTATAAAATACACAAACTTGCAATTCCAGATTTTCTCTTTTTAACTTAAGATCTCCTTAAGACAAAGACAGAATATCGGCACAAACAAAGCACTACCTTCAAGAATCTAGATCAAAAGGTAAAGATCCAAAAGTTTTCACAGAGGGCAAACATTCTGAAGATGCAAACTGATTGCAGTCTAATTTGGAATTATAAAGTCCTCACACAAAGGAGAGGCACAATCATTTGAGAGAAAGAAATATTAGGCTTCCCAGTGCAATCGTTGTTGTTTTTTAACAAGGCATTTGATGAGAGCAAATGGCAGTAATATCATAAATCAAAATCTTTAGTTCTACTTTGACCATAACTGAAAAGTGTGATACCTACATTAGGAAACCTCAAATATTGCCAAATTTCACTTCATGTTTAAAATATCAAAGCTATAAAACTAATAGGAGTTACTAGCATGGACATCTTAATATTATATTGGTCCAATTTTGGGTCCAACAAAATTTGGGTCCAACCCACTGAGCAGTAGAATACTATTGTTCTGTGAACTTGCCTATTTTACATTTAATCCTTGGCAATAGCAATGAATAATATAGAAGCAACTTTCCTTATTTCAGATGTTCAGTTATTGCTATTACTAGACTGAACTGAGCTAACTCACTAGCTCCTTTGTATGACAAAATGAAATGGATAGCCATCGGTCTTAGTGACAAAGAGACCCAGGTTAAACATTGTGTTGTTAGAGGATATACAATCAGCCATGGCATAATTTTAAGGCAATGAAGTTTGAAACACTGTGGGAAGCTAAGCCATTCATCCAGTCAAAAATGGTGCCCTGCTGTGAATGCCCATTACCAAGGAAAAATACCAGTTCTACAACACACAACAACAGTGCAAAAATGAAGATCTCCTGCTTCCCTTGTCAGCTGCCCTACTGTACGGGTTGGCCAAAATTACCCAGTTAAATAGAATTTTAGCAACGATCAAACAATGAAGGAGAAGAATAAGTAATTGACACTGTCCATTCTGTATCTTAAGTGGCACCCGGAACAAGCTTTGGTGTGGTATGGTTAGCTGAGGAGGCTCATCGGAGATCTATTTTCTCTCTCAGCAGGATAAAGTAGCCAGCTATGAATCAGAAGGTGAAGACATACATAGCAATTTTAAAAGCTGTTGATCTGACTGAACTTCACTGCCTATTTAATACCTTTGTCTCTCTAGACTTCTACAAGTTAGAAATGGCAGCCAGCTGTGCATAGACCTCACTTTGAAGGCAGGAAAGCTATCCTAGTCCGTTCTTCAAATTGCATCTCAACAATATTTTTATGTCTTCTCACAAATGAAAGAATAAATGAAAGATTGGGGGCATAGTTCATTTAAATAATTAAGAATGGTGTTCCATAACATATAGATGAAGAATTATATTGACTGGAGTGTTCAGTTTATTGCCTGGTGGCAGCAATCTATAAATGATCTTAATCATTAATTTTGAAATTCAGTCTAGCATTCCAGGTTCAAAGCTAGGTAAGTCTAATAATTGTTGCCGGTCTTAATAACCATCCTAAATATTCAGCAATCAGACATTGGATTAAACATGAGTTTCATTTACATGAGTTGCAATTACATCAAAAGTTATACTTAATAAAACAAACAATATAAATACAACACAAATATAGAACATGGGAGCACAGCATAAGAATCTAGTGCTCTATATTGTCCTCAAGACTTTTGGTGCTCTCCTAGCCTGATTCTCAAGTGTCTTTCATTTTTTGGTATCAAAGTATAATATACATCTCAGACTTGGAGAAAACGGAGAAACGTAAGAAAGCTGTTTACAATTAATGTGTAACCTTCTATGGACATGATCCCTTTCTGATTTAATCAACCCACTTTCTCTTTTGTCTTGTCCATAGGCATACCATGAGACCTCCCACAATGAGCCCTCAATCTAAAAAGAATTTCTAACAAGACTACAAAAATAAAAATAAACTATTTATTCCAATTTTTCTGAACCAAAACACAAAGCAAAGAGATAAAAAAATGCAACTCTGTTGTTTAAAATTCTTGGATAGCAAAAGTAAGAAAATGTTACCTTCCATTGTGGGTACAGTTTTCAATATTTGCCATTTGTTTAGCAGCCATTCACATACTGATATCTAATGCATCCTGCCTTGTTCAAGTCAACTGCAATTTTATTTCTATTCCTTCCAAGGAAGGAATATTTTTCTATCTTATTGCATTCTGTTTTCTCTTTGATAAAAATAGTTGTTTAAATTTATATGTTAACTTATTCCCAGCAATTCTATACCAATTATCAAACTAGTTATAAACAAAAAATTAAGACTTATATAAATATAGATATAAAAGTGACATCACTTATACATTTAATGTTAGAGCCATATAAGGTAAAAAAACAAAAGTTTTGTTATTGTGAAAATTCCACTATAACTTTATCCTCTTGAGCCCAGTTTTAGTGAGGCATTAAAGGACTATGAGCCTAAATTTACTGGACCAGGCTGCCCTTCGCACAGTCACTCAAGCTCTCGTGACATCCCGACTCGACTACTGTAATGCTCTCTACATGGGGCTTCCCTTGAGGTGCACTTGAAAGCTACAGTTAGTCCAGAATGCAGCCGCACAGGTGATTACGGGAGCCTCTAGATGCTCCCATATAACACCGATCCTGCGCGAGCTGCACTGGCTTCCTGTGGTCTTTCGGGTGCGCTTCAAGGTTTTGACGACCATCTTTAAAGCGCTCCATGGCTCGGGGCCTAGTTATATGCGAGACCGTCTCCTGCCCCATACATCCCTTCGGCCAATCCGCTCCCACAGAGTTGGCCTTCTCAGGGTGCCGTCAGCCGGGCAATGCCGTCTGGCGACACCCAGGGGAAGAGCCTTCTCTGTGGCGGGCCCTGCCCTTTGGAACGACCTACCCCCTGTATTGCGTACCATCACGGACGTCCGCCTCTTCCGCCAGTGTCTAAAGACACATCTTTTTCAGCAAGCCGGCCTAGCCTAACCCTCCCGTCGAGACTATTTAGATAGTTTTAAATTGGGGGTTTTAATTTGATTTTAGCATAGGATTATAATTTAATTTAATATATTTTTAAATTCTGTATTTATTGTATTGTTTTGTATGTTTTTAAATTCCTGTGCGCCGCCCTGGGTCCTTTGTGGAGAAGGGCGGGATATAAATGTGATTAAAATAAAAATTGAAATAAATAAATAAATTATACTACTTGTGAGGATTTTTCTCAAGCTTATAGCAACAGTTTAGAGTAGTGCTTCTTGAGTAAACAACATAAAAGATGGAATATGAACTAAATATATAACTATCCTTTCACACTCATGTTGAAAGCTAATCTGAACATTTATGGTAATAGGCACAGTTCCTTTGGGTGCAGTATTCCAGAAATCCAGGGAATATTGGATGAGATTCCTTTTCACCATAGTCAGAATTATATGTCATTAAAGTCTTCAAATCCAAACTTTATTACAAAGCAGCATCTCATTAGAGTTTTCTGCCTAAAACATCTGCAATATTTTTACATGATAGAAAAGGAAAAATAAATACAAGAGGAACATGCTATTAT
The DNA here is from genome assembly GCA_039707465.1 of Rhabdophis nuchalis. NCBI lineage: Eukaryota > Metazoa > Chordata > Lepidosauria > Squamata > Natricidae > Rhabdophis > Rhabdophis nuchalis. Next base: position 83,773,442 of record CM077644.1, on the reverse strand, counting down.
GTGTAAAAGCAACTAAAATGAAATCAAATCTAATGTTTGTCCTAGTCTCTAGTTTATTGGCAACATTAAGTGTTAGAGAAAGACAACAGGATGTGAGAAACCATCTATTATTTTTAATAACATATATTATTACCAGAGAGTAAAAGAATTGAAATGGAAATGGGCTGGTTACACAGCAAGAAGAGCTGATGGCAGGTGAACAAATAGAATCAGAGGTGCGCTGTTCCCGGTTCGGCCTGGATCGGGCGAACCGATGGTAACTGCGGCAGGAGGCTCCACCCACCCTCCTGGACATGCCTGAACCAGTAGTAAAAAAATTGGCAACCCACCACTGCATAGAATGCATCCTACTTGATAAAAGGCATCCACAAAATAGACCAAAAAGATGGATTGAAGACATCAACAGGTATTGCAGGCCCAAAAGAAAGCTCAAGACCGCATAGAAATATACTGTATGCTGTTGTGCTGGTTTAAAAAAGGAAAAATAACTTATTAATTACAGCACACAAACATAAAGTTGATGTCCCAACCCTTATTTATATGTAGCATACATGCAATGCCTGTAAAAAAGTTGGAGGGGGGAGAGCTTTGCTTACACAGTCTTGGTCACTATCTTGACTCCCCTCCTCTCTCTTTCACACATATTCACCCTTTTATTGAAGTATTATATTTATCTTCCAACATTCACAGAGTTCCAGCTCCTTGACCATTTTTAGACTATGTATTTTATTATTTTAGTTTTGTGTTACATTTGCAGCCTTTTATCCACAAGCTAAAGGAGCACTTTTTCTTCTTTTATCCTCACAATGACTCTGTGAAGTATATTTGACTAAAGGAGAATGACCAACCCAAAGGGAATTTAAATTACTGAGGAAGGAAGTTGTGTTTCCTTAGTCCTAGGTGGAAATTTCTACACCAGATTGGGTCTTAGATGAAGAATGAATGGAACCCACTCACTGGATAAGAAGCATGTTTCCTTTCACATTGGATGATGATGGGCCAAGTCCACCAGCTCTGAAGTTGTTCAATCCCTAGTCACTTTTTCTGGTTCCCTTTGTGAAGTTGACTTTTCAGTTACTTCAAAAAGAGCCTTACCTAAGGAAGAGGTCTGTCTAATAAATAACCAACACTCAGTTTATTGGAAAATGTATTTGGATCAAAATGGAGAAATCAAATCTCTATAGCATGGATCCCAGGGTACTCTTTATTGATAGTCAACTGATAGAGAACCATCCCAAGTTAATAATTTCTTTGTGCTCAGCATCACAAGGACAAAAATATGTGCCATAAAAGTAAGGATGCAGAATCAGGGGTGGCAGGAAATCTGCAGGAACCAGTTTTGAGGGCTCCCAAAGTCCCTCAAAAGTTAAAGCTGAAGTATAAAGTTTAATATGATCGAATGGAAATGTTATAAATATGGGGATTTAAATCATATTAGCTGTGATTAATTCATTAGATTAATTTAAAGTGAAAGAACAATTGAATTAAGTTTTGGTCCTAGCCATATCCATTCTTGGGACTGTGGTCTCAAGTATGCCACTCAAAGACCAACTCAAAAGGGAAGTGGTTTGGGAAACAGTTAATATTAATTGGAGAAATTGACCATTTCTTGAATTCTTCTGAAGGAATTTGCTATGGAAGGAGCTTTAGAAAGAAAGAAAAAACTTTACTCATGAAAAGAAATGAGGTTATGTTATGTTTTCAGAACATTTTGAATTTTTAAAAATGGGTCATATACATGACATTATTCTTTTCCTGCCACAGGCAGGGTTACAACATTAACCTTACCATATAATTATTCTTTTTTGAAGTAACTAAGGAACTTTGGGGATTTAGGGGTGTAGAAATATCTATCACTGTATTTCAATCATACATACATGCACAGTAGTTAATATCCAATAAAGAAGTGGTATAAATATTCACATTTACATACAACAATATATAATTTGCTAGTTTTCTTCTAGAAGATGCCTCCTGGGAAGTGTAGCTTCTTGGCTGATTTTAGCTATAAAGTAGTACCTCAGTTTAACAGGTCATTAGGGGTGGGGGTATCTATTAAATCCAATTTAAGATCATTGATGTAATTTATGTCATTTGCGTAATTACATGATTGCTATTTTTACATCATTTGCAGCAACTGCTATCATTTGCCTCATGAAAACAGCATCAAGTAATTCCAAGGACCTAAAAACATCACTCTGAAAATTATGCTAATGGGCTAAATTAAGCAAATTATGTCAAATGTCCAAGCTGCTTTGGAATTAACAATCCTTTGTCCATTATATAAAAGTAAAATGCAAAATAATGTTTTGTCCGTCACATCCAAGGTGGATGGAGAGTTAGAAAATCAAGATTGCATTGTAATGAATATAAGACCAAATCAGTTATGTTGCTTATGTGTGGAGGGACAGCTTTTATTTTCTGCGGCAGACTAATGTTTCTGCCTTTCTGTATGTTATCAAATGGCAAAAAAGGAGGCTGCCATAACTTTTTATAAGTAGATGTGGATGTTTCCCTTCCTTCTCTTTCTCTCCCCTTTCCCCTCAGTTTCCCCCTTCCCCTCAGTCTCCCCTTTGCTCTCCCTCTGCCCCCTCGTCCTCATTCCCCTCCTCCTTCTTCCTCCTTTGTCTTTGAATCAGTGTTGACAAAGCCCTGGATTATTATTTTTTTGACAAAGTGACTTGCCATTGTCTGTTTTTCTCATTGGCTGAGAGGGACGGACTGATTTTATACTCATGTCTCCAGGTTTCTAGCCTAATGCGTTGATCACTACACTAAGCTGGCTCTCTGTTTATATTCTTATCATATCTATTTAATGTTATATTTTTTTTAAAATAGTTACATTTCTTCCACTTTTTTCCTGTATCATCATTGAAGGAACATTCTTGCTTTATCCAATGTTTGTTGGATTTATTTTTTCATAAAGCTTATACCATAGCAATAGCACTTATATACCGCTTCAGTGCGTTACAGCCCCCTCTAAGCAGTCTACAGAGTCAGCATATTGCCCCCGACAATCTGGGTCCTCATTTTACCAACCTCAGAAGGATGGAAAGCTGAGTCAATCTTGTGCTTGGTGAGAATTGAACTGCCGAACTGCTGGAAGCCAGCAGTCAGCAGAAGGAGTCTGCAGTACTGCATTCTAACCACTGTGCCACTATGGTTCTTATGTATACGTTTTTATTTCTTCCATTTCAAAGCTGAGATATTGAATATTCTCTAATGTGTGGCAGCTGTTATAGATGAGAATAAACTAAGACATGTTGCTATCCATCCTAGCAAAGAATAGATGAGCGAAACTATCTCTTGACTTATCCATGTATGTAATTAAGAATTTGTGGGCACAGCAACCAAGTGACAGCATAAGTCCTTCAGAAAGTGTTCAGCAACTGAAACTTGAATATTCCACCAAAACCAATATTCCCTTCAATTTGTATTTAATACCAACTAGGTACACTTCAGTTCTCTCTGTAAAATGCTGTACACTAGAGCAGAAGTACAGAGAAGCAGCCCAATAACCTTGGAAACATAATAGACAAGCAAAGAAACTAAGTTCATTTTAAATTATAGCAACTCTTTATAGCACATATACAGAGCAAATCTGGGGTTATTATTACCAAATGCTGAACAGTTTTAAGATTATTCTATTTATGTAATAAGGGTGGGTCAGTGTGATAAGATGCTGAGCTTGTTAATCAGAAGGTCGGCAGTTCAGCAGTTCGAATCCCTAGCATTGCATAATGGAATGAGCTCCCGTTACTTGTCCTAGCTTCAGCCAATTTAGCAGTTCTAAAGCACGTAAAAAATGCAAATAGAAAATTAGGGACCACTTTGGTGGGAAGGTAACAGTGCTCCCTGCGCCTTCTGCATTTAGTCATGCCAGCCACATGACCATGGAGTCGTCTTTGGACAGCGCTGGCTCTTTGGCTTAGAAACCAAGATGAGCACCGCCCTTAGAGACAGAAACGACTAGCATGCATGTGCGCGGGAACATTTACTTTTACCTTATTTATGTAATAATTGCATTTGCTATTAATAGTTTAGTTCTGAGGGTGAAATGTAGATATTTGGATTATTATTTTTTTAACATTTTAACATCATTCCTTGTTTCCATATTATTCAGGCAAAATTTTCCATAATAAAGGGGGAAATAAACTATTTGGTACAAATATCCAAATCTTGAAAAGGCTGTTTTTCTGCAAGGATGTTCAAGGAATATATGCCTTTCATAAAAATTTCTCCTAAATATTGAACCACTGGCTGTGGTTCTTTGCTCAGCAATATGTCTTGTCTGAATACCTAGAATACATGTATAATACGGACAAAAGTCACTTCATTGAAATGAGGAACTTAATGAAATTAGAATGACCTCATCCCATCGCTTTGCTGCTTTCAAAGCAGAATGAGAAATCTTAACAACATACATTTCCTTGGTGCGGTTGAACAAAGTCATCCACACTGATCTCATACGATCTTAAGTTGATCATCATCAACTTAAACAAGTGACTGTATTTCTTTTTATGGGTAAAATAAGAATTTAGAATCAATAACAATATTTCTACAAGGAAATAAACCAAGTAATTTACATTAACCTTAAAATAGTTTAGACAATATATAAATCTACTCTAGAGAATAACTTTTAAGTTATCTTATCATAGTTGAACTTATTTTAAACTTATCTATGTGGAATATGTATAAAACCAAAATGACAAATAACTAAACTCTCTCATTTTGCCAGTGCTCAAAATTCAACTTTTGCCCCAGCCCTAGTCAATGTTAAGACTGATTAATTGGCCTTCTTTTCTTTCTTTTCTTCTTTCCTTCTGTTCTTCTGTCTTTCTTTTTTTTTCTTCCTCAAAGCATGCTAATATTTCCTTTTTTTTTATTAGCAGCTTTAATGAGTTATGTTAGTAGATACCTCACGCCTTAAGGAATAGGGAGACACCAAACGAATTAGAAAACTTTTCTGCCTATAATGAAAAAAAGGGGGAAATGAATGAGGGATTTCAGCTCAGTGTAACTTTTAAAAGAGGTGGTTTATGAGGCTTTTGACTCCAAAAAAAGCATCCGGTGAAGAGAATATCTATTGATAAAGCCTTAAAAAAAGGCTTCCAGAAAGGTTTTACATTTCTACTGAAATAAACAATGAAGGCATCTTGTTGGTTTTAGTGATTGCTGAAACAGAAAATATAGCTATAAATCAGGCATGAAATCTTCTTACCTTTGCTACCGGTTCAGAACCGGGAGCATTCACGCGGTGCTTCTGCGCATGCAAAGAGCATTTGTGATGACGTCTGGGCAGGTGAGCAGAGCCTCCTGCCACCGCCACTACCGCTTTGGCCAAATGGGGTCGAACCAGCAGAATACCACCTCTGCTACAAATGGAGAAATGTCTGGGATACAGATGAACAAGCTTTCAATTGTGTTGCTTCCTTGCATTTTTAAAAGCCAAACAAGTTCATAAATACATGTGGTCATATTCATTCTAGACAGCTTTTATGATTCTAATCCTTTTTCAGTGACTTCAATATGGAGCCTGCGATGATGTGCTTTTCCATAAGAACCACCTTTAAAGAAGTTTATCTATATCCGTGTTGGCGAACCTATGGCATACATGAGCCATTTGTCAGGGTACATGAGGCTTGCCCTGTCAGCTCGCCAGCGTGCATGCGTGCACTGCCCATCTGACTTTAGCCTTCTTCTGAGGTCATTTTTCTCTCTCTGGAGGCTTCAGGAGCTTCCCTGAAGTCTCTGGAGCACAAAAAAACAGCCCTACGGGCAAACCGGAACTTCCGGAACAGACTTCCAGTTTCCCTGTAGGGCTGGTTTTAGCCCTCCACTGTGTTTAGGAGCCCTCAGGAGGCTTCCCTGAAGGTCACTCGGTCTTGGACGGGTTGAGCCAGAGTTTGTTACTTCCCATCCAGAGCCGCACGGCTTCCACACACCGGGACATCACTTCGACAGCATCGTTGGGGTGGTTGGGGGTAGCTATGTACAGCTGAGTATCATCAGCGTACAGGTGGTACTCTACCCCACAACCACGGATAATCTCACCCAGCGGCTTCATGTAGATGTTAAACAGGAGGGGTGAGAGGACCAACCCCTGAGGCATCCCATATGTTAGTGGCCTCACCGTCGACCTCTGCCCTCCTGTTAGTACAAATTGCGACCGACCGGAGAGGTAGGAGGAGAACCACTGTAAAACAGTGCCCCCCACTCCCAACCTCCCCAGCCAGTGCAATAGGATACCATGGTCGATGGTATCGAAAGCCGCTGAGAGGTCTAACAGAACCAGGATAGAGGAATAACCCTATCTCTGGCCCTCCAGAGATCATCCACCAACGCGACCAATGCTGTCTCCATGCTGTGCCCGGGGTGGAAGCCGGACTGGCACGGGTCTACATAAGCAGCAGATAAGTTATACATTGTGTGGCTTTCTTATAGGAATATGCTAGTACACAAAAAATATTGCAATTGAATTTGATGACAATTAAATGTTGCAGTTGACTAGATTAACACAAACCAAAACCTTAGATCACTTGTACTTTCATTTTTTGTAAGGTCGTCAAAGCAACCCACTTTCATATTGCTACCAAGGCAACTACATCATCCAGACTTATTTTGGTTGGAATCATCAAGCTCATGGACTGAACCATTTTAGTCTATGGACTTCTTTAAACATGAATTGCTTGGAGTCTGAAGATCAGATATAGATTAGATGAATGGATGCATGGGACCATGAATGCCAACCTCACTATCAAACATCCTCACATATTCCAGTCCCTTCTTTTTCCCTAACTTTGCAGCATTGAGCAAGAAGGTCTGATGGAAGAATTTCATGTTTCCTGTACAGAAGTACAAACTCTATACAATTGTGCTTTATTAAGTGAATTCCTTGCATTCAAACAGCACAAGCAAAAAATAATTGACTTTATACCTTCACAATCAAGATAAGAAGATTACCATTTTGAAGCAAATCCCAAAAAAATTAGAGAGATAAGAAGGAAGTATTCCTTTTTATCTAAAAAAATTGTTTAAAAAAGGGATTTGGTTCAAATGGCTAATGCTTGAAGGAATGTTGATGTTCTGGGAAGGGGGAAGAGTTAAAATGGTAGAAGAGGCTGAGGCCTTTCTTAAGAAACATTCCCCACTCCTGGAAGACGAAGAAGAGGTAACGGGAGGGGCTATGGCCCCGCCACTAGCAGGAAAGAGAAAGAAGAAACAATAGCAAAGAGACTCAGATCTCAGAAATGAATAGATATTGAAAATACTACTATAACCTGTGAAAAGGGATGGCAGGAAAAACAAATGATTGAATGTATGCATGTTAAAATATTATATATATTTTATATATATATATATTGTGTCTGTGAGGCTTGTGTCACTCGCAGGCTTGTGTCACTCACAGACACAAGCCTGCCTGATGATGACAAGTGAGATCTTGTCGAAACGTTGCAACAACTTTTCTATGCCTTATACACGGGAAAATCCCCGAAGCCAGCTATGCCAGCATATATATATATATATATATATATATATATATATATATATATATATATATATATATATATATATATATATATATATATATATTAACATGCATACATTCAATCATTTGTTTTTCCTGCCATCCCTTTTCACAGGTTATAGTAGTATAAAGTATCTTTTGCCTATTATTTTCTTTTTTTAAATTTTGAATTTTTATGAAGTATCGGAGGTGACCAACATCCTTCACATGGAAGCCACTAAAATGTTTATATATTACCCTATTTTACCCCTTTTCCCAAAAATACTGTAAAACCCAATAAAATTGCTTTAAAACAAAACAAAACAAAAAGTTGAAAAGGGAATTTTGGTTTTAATCAGTGCCTAAATCCAAAGACTATCTCTGTGTTCTGTTGCTTTTTGTTCAGGTAGGATATCTGAATATGTTTTTATACACAGTAGAGCACATTTAAATATTAATAACAGTACAGTAGTCATTAGTATTTAATACCTAGATCATCATAGTTTCTGGTAACGGGGGAAGTAAACCTGATTTACAGGGAGAGCCATGCTAACAATTAATGCAGATTCATTTTTATTAGATTTTGGCGGTACTATAATTCTTGTAATTACAGACGAATATACCAAGATATTTTCCCACAGTCATAAAATGCCTAAATCACATTGTATAGTATATTATTATTATACCTTTCATTATTTATGATCAACAGGATTCAGACGGTCACGTGCTCCAACTCTCCGCTCTCCCATCGCAGACTAGGTGGGCAGGAATCACAGACCCGGGGCCCGAGGCTGATGTTATGCAACGCCAGGTCCGTGGTTCAAAAAGCCCCCCTCATTTGTGACTTTGTGTCAGAGGGGGACCCGGACCTGGTGGGTATAACGGAAACCTGGTTGGGCCACGAAGGGGGTATGCCCCTCGTGGACATGTGCCCACCAGGTTACCGTGCCTTCCATCAGCCAAGGGCCCTAGGGAGGGGTGGGGGGGTGGCGATTATCGTAAAGGAAGGTCTTGAACCGAAGGAGACCACAGTCCCTCAGACAACCGGGTGTGAATCTCTCTGCGTGAGATGGGGCCTAGGGAGGCAGTTGGGCATGTTAGTTGTATACCTGGCTCCTCGCTATGCAACAACAGCCCTGCCTCCATGATGGCCATGGACCTGACCCAGGTAGTTTTAGGCCCCACTCACGAGGGAGGAAACACACTGGATTTCATCTTTGTCTCGGGACAGTGGAGTTGTGATCTGGGAATAGGGGACCTAGCCATCACTCCCTTGTCATGGACAGATCACGCTCTCCTTCGGCTGGACTTTCCAATCGCTACACCTCACCGCGGGGAGGCGGAACCGGATATTCCTATATGGTTCCGCCCCAGGCTTCTAATGGACCCGGAAAGGTTCCAGAGGGAGCTTGGGCCAATTCCTGTGACCCTGCCCCGCGACTCGACTGAGGACCTAGTGGCCGCATGGTTAAGTGCGGCTGCGGGGGCCTTGGACCGAGTCGCGCCCTTGCGGCCTCTCTTGCGGCGGCGAATCACCCAGGCTCCTTGGTTTACCGAGGAGCTTCGGGGGATGAAACGCCACAAGAGATGCCTAGAGAGCAGATGGAGATCCTCTCGCTCCGAAGCCGACCGAACACTAGTGAGAACCCATATTAGGGCTTACTTAGTGGCGATAAGGGTGGCCAAACGTGAGTATTGTGCCACCCTTATTGCATCCGCAGATAACCGCCCTGCCGCCCTGTTTGGGGTGACCCGCTCCCTCCTTCATCAGAGGCCGCGGGAAGCCCCTCTGCAAGGGCGAGCAGAGGAATTTGGGATTTATCTGCAGGAGAAAATCACTCGGATTCGGAATGAGCTACCCTCCATCGACAGTGGTCCTGTGGGACTGTCCGAGACTAGTCTTGAGGTTCCTTCTTGGGAGGAGTTTGACTTTGTTACCACCGAGGATATGGACAGGTTGTCAAGGAAACTTAGGGCGACCACATGTTTATTGGACCCGTGTCCCTCCTGGCTTGTACTGGCATCCTGGGAGACGACACGAGGCTGGCTCCAGGGCATTGTCAACGCATCTTTGAGTGAGGGGTCCTTGCCTGCCGTCTTGAAAGAGGCGGTAGTGAGGCCCCTCCTCAAGAAGCCATCCCTGGACCCAGCTTTATTAGAGAACTATCGTCCGGTCTCCAACCTTCACTTTTTGGTGAAGGTTGTCGAGAGTGTGGTAGCCCAACAGTTTCCGCGACACCTGGAGGAAGTTGATTATCTAGACCTGCGCCAGTCCGGCTTCCGACCCGGTCACAGCACCGAGACGGCATTGGTCGCGTTGGTTGATGATCTCTGGAGGGCGCGGGATAGAGGTTATTCCTCTATCCTAGTCCTATTAGACCTCTCGGCGGCTTTTGATACCATCGACCATGGTATCCTATTGCACCGACTGGGGGGGTTGGGGTTGGGAGGCACCGTTTTGCGGTGGTTCTCATCCTACCTCTCTGGTCGGTCGCAATATGTGTTGACGGGAGGGCAGAGGTCGACCTCGAGGCCTCTCTTATGTGGGGTTCCTCAGGGGTCGGTCCTCTCGCCCCTCCTTTTCAACACATATATGAAGCCGCTGGGTGAGATCATCCGTGGTTTTGGGGTGGAGTACCATCTGTACGCTGATGACACCCAGCTGTACATATCCACCCCAAACCACCCCAACGATGCCGCCGAAGTGCTGTCCCGGTGTTTGGAGGCCGTACGGATCTGGATGGGTGGTAACAAACTCAGGCTCAACCCTGCCAAGACTGAGTGGCTGTGGTTTCCGGCACCCCGGTTCAGCCAGATTACACCAACTCTGGCCATTGGGGGCGAAACACTGGCCCCCGTGGAGAGGGCGCGCAATTTGGGTGTCCTCCTGGATTCCCGGCTGTCCATGGAGGACCATGTGGCGGCCGTGGCCAGGGGGGCGTTTCATCAGGTACGCCTGATGCGCCAATTGCGCCCCTTACTGGACCGGGCTGCCCTTCGCACAGTCACTCAAGCTCTCGTGACGTCCCGACTCGACTACTGTAATGCTCTCTACATGGGGCTTCCCTTGAGGTGCACTCGAAGGCTACAGCTAGTCCAAAACGCAGCCGCGCGGGTGATTATGGGAGCCACTAGATGCTCCCACATAACACCGATCCTGCGCGAGCTGCATTGGCTTCCTGTGGTTTTTCGAGTGCGCTTCAAGGTTCTGACAACTATCTTTAAAGCGCTCCATGGCTCGGGGCCTAGTTATATGCGAGACCGCCTCCTGCCCCATACATCCCTTAGACCGATACGCTCCCACAGAGAGGGCCTTCTCAGGGTGCCGTCGGCCGGACAATGCCGACTGGCGACACCCAGGGGAAGAGCCTTCTCTGTGGCGGGCCCAGCCCTTTGGAATGACCTACCCCCTGAATTACGTACCATCACCGACCTCCGCCTCTTCCGCCAATGTCTTAAGACATATTTGTTTCAACAAGCCGGCCTAGCCTAACCTCCCATGGGGACTTTTAGGTAGTTTTAAATTGGGTTTTTAAAATTTGGTTTTAGCGCAGGATAGGTTATTTAATAGTTTTTTAAATTATATTTATTGTATTTTGTATGTTTTTAAATTTTCCTGTGCGCCGCCCTGGGTCCTTCGTGGAGAAGGGCGGGATATAAATTTGAATAAATAAATAAAAATAAATAAAATAAATAAACATATGCTTTTAGTCATTACCATAATGTGTTTAGATGTTTATACACATTTGTGATTTTTTTAAAAACAAAATTTTTAAAAACTTATTTTATTTTTCATTCCTCTTATTTTAAACATTGCAAGCTCCTGCCATCTGAGACATCTGAGTTGTGAAGGTTTGCTCCCAATACTATATATATTTAATTGGTCTAAAAAAAATAATGACCAATCATGAAGTTTATACTTCTTTTTTTAAGGGCCAGCATGCTTCATTTTTTTTATAGTTTTTTTTATTTTCAAACTCACAAAATACACAAAAACAAAACTTTGACATAGACTACATTTACACAATACATTCGAACTTTATGTTCCTTCTTATAGCAGTTTCAAATCAGTACAATACTCCTTATGTTATTTCCCCTTCTAATACATTTTGCTTGTATTGTAGATAGGAAAGGGCTTGGTGGCTCAGTGGCTAAAATGCTGAGCTTGTTAATCAAAAAAGTCGACAGTTCAGCGGTTTGAATCCCTAGTGCCACATAACAAAGTGAGCTCCCGTTACTTGTCCCATGCTTCATTTTGGATCATGAGGTAAAGATAGCAGCTCAATGATCATGAAGTAATTTATTCCTTTCCAAGCTACTGTATTTGTTTAATTGAATATATCAACCTACCTGCTCTGTGTAGATTTACCACATGCTTGAATATGGCTTTAGGCTGTTGTTATGTTTTTTGATGCTAGCACTATCTGCAATAAATATTTAAGTTATTGTTTGCTTATAATGAAATCTACTACTAATAACTATAATAAAAATATGGCATATGCTTCTAGGGTGATAAAAATATTTCATTTTAACAGTGGGCCGTTTGTCTAATCTGTTCAAAGCATTTATTTAATGCTCTAGATTCATTTTCTTTGAAATCCTGGCAAGAACATGAAACGCTATAGCTAATTTTCTTTGTAAATGTAAATTTCAATGTTTGAAAACATTGCCTTGAGATTATTAACCAACTCAGGCAGAAGTAACCATTATTATATTTGTGATGGATAAATATAGATGAATTTTAGAGGAACAACTAAACTAGCATTAGGGGAAGTAAATTAGAAGGACAAGATGAAATTTAAATCTATAAACCTATAAACCAGTTGACTCAGAGGGGAATTTAACTGCCATACATAAAATCTAATCTGCCACAGACATAGTGAAGCTGTCTTGGTATTTCTACCTAATAGAAGCACTGAAGAAAGAAGGGATGCTATAAAATGAACTTCCCTTAAGATTCAGAGACACTGTTGAGCAATTTATCCTCACCTAAAAATTACTATGAATAAAAAATGTATCAAGCAAGCATAAAGACAAAAAAAAAACAACCATTGCAGCCTACCAGAAAAAGTGAATGGCTTCCTAGAGGAAAGTTGGCTTGTTCAAAAAGCAAACAAATACTTCTTCATTTGCTAAATGATTTTGGTTGAATGTAAGCTTTCTACATTTGTGATGCTCCTTTCTGCTCTAGGAGCTGGTTCTGTCAAGGTAGTTCTGCTAGGTTTATTCCTGAAGGCGTTATTTATGAAAAGCAATTATGCTTGTGCTTAGCTTTAAGCAGACTTTCTGAAATGCTTTCCTGAACATGGGAAGGTAGGGAGGGATTTTAAAAGTATCTAAGTCACTCACAAGTGTAAGTGTCATTAACTTTCAACGCATTATCAACCTTAAAGTGGGTTAAATGCTTTTTGAAAATACTCATCCTCATACTTACCTGTATATCTTAGGGCACAGTTTCCACATTCCATTCAAACTCATCAAAAGGGGGCCAGTAGCTTCAGCAGCCTTTATTTAAATATTATAAAACATCTAATATTATAACATAGAATTTATAAGAACTGCTAAAAGTGGTGGAGCAGAGACACAATATGAAGGCTACCAAGAAATAAAGTATTTCAGAAATCTCTCTATCTCTCTATCATCTATCGATATCTATTTATTGGATTTGTTAAGGCTACCAAGCTCCACAAAGACTTCGGATGGCTTAGGATATGTCCAATACATAAGTCAAAAACACAATTAAAATTCTCATGACTATCTGGACAAAAACAAGACTTATCAACATGCAAGGAAGACTTAACAGAGGTTCCAGAGACATCTTAAACCCATGGCTGGGAACAAAGTCAGGTTTTAAGAGACTTTGAGAAGCCAGATAGTGGGAGCTATGCATATCTCTGGTGGGATGCTATTCCAAAACAGGGGCCAGAGGAGATACTTCCTTGCCTGACAAGACATCAACTCATTTAGAACACAAGAATTTAAAATTAAGCTTTCTTGAATTCAGTCCAGATAATTGGATTTGGACATGATTATTTTTAATCAACTCATTTCAAAGATAACATCACTGGAAGCCTAAGAACTGGTCAATCTACATGTATACATATTTATCACACCATTCTCTTTTGAGATAAAATCAGTATGCAAAGCACAGTAAGCAAAAGATGCTGGAGGCAAAAGATACGGAAATCTAATTAAATTTGGTTTAGCCCTATGCCCTACACCATTCACTATACCTCCTCATATTTTTCTATCTTTGCAAACATCTTTGTATCCTATTCATAATTTGCCTTTTAGTCTTTACAATTCTCACCTCTCTTTTTTTCTAGGATCTGAACTTGGTAACTTTCTTTCTCTTCTCCTTTTTCTCAACCCATTTATTCTTTCTTCATACATTCTCTCTATATGTTCAAACACCATTCTTTCAGATTTATCATTCAATATTGCAATTACTCTACATTCATTCAATAATTATTCATTTTTAGCTCTATCTATACTTTTTTTTAATTATATACACTTCTTAAGTAATCTGCCCCACTACATTGAACATACTTTTATATTTCTCCTGACCAGCAGTGTTCCACCATATTGTATCTTTGGAGCATGTGTGTAATGTGATGGCACACCTAGAAAATTAGTGCAATTCTAGACATTTCTGTGATACTTTATATAATATTCTTTTAATTTTTAAGCAATATTTAATTTATGTGGAATAACTAACTGTCTTTTAACCCTTTTCTATGCCGGATTTGTATACCACCATCCTCTGCTTAACACTTGTTGCTCTAATTTACTTCCATTTATATATCCATTTTTCATAAATTTATTCTTGAATTACCAAAAATGATCCATCTTACATTTCAAAATGTTGGGTTCTACTTTTACTAATAATTAAGTATATACTTTCACTTTCATTTATGAATTTATCTCTTCTACTGCAGATCAGAACAATTACGTCTTTCTCCTTTCTATTAGTTATCTAATCATATCTATTTTTATTTCATTCATATTAGTTGTTAATTCATACTCTTTACCATTTATTTTTATTACACACCAAATTACATTCTACCATATGTCATATCATCATCACAGGGTCCATAGATGCATTCCGTAACCCATCAAGGTTTTGGTATCATAATGCTTTTGAATAAGAAAAGGAAAGATTATACACTGTAGCCCAGAGGTGAAATTCTACTGGTTCAAACTGGTACACCTGAACCGGTAGTAAAAAATGCTACAGGTTCGCCTGAACATGTAGTAAAAAAAATGCTACCAGTTCAGGCAAACCAGCATTTCTGACCATCAGCTGTGACATGCTATTTATATTAGCTAGAAAGCAGAATTTCCTGCTTTCTAGTTAATCTAAATCATGTGCCACAGCAGGCATGCATAGAGGGCTCCACCTACCTGCCCGGATATCATTACGTCCATTTTTGACCCTCCACGCATGTGTGGAATGTCCTGCACCTGTGCACTCTCACATTTGTGAACTGGTAGTGAAGGTAAGTAGATTTCACCCCTGCTCTAGTCTAATATTTCCCTTTAGATTAGAGTAGTTGTATGCTGGTCATATATAAAATTTTCTATGAATCATTACGGGAATATTGCTCAGTTTGGACACATTGTTTGCCAATATATGACAAGTACAATTTTACTCAAGGTCTGGTCATGCTTTGAGAAGGATCTATAACCTGGACTCTACCTTGAAATCTAGTTGCTTGTCTCCTACCAACCATGAGAGGCAGGAAGTGAATTGAGATACTCAGTTAAAAAAAGTAATCAAACGATTATTTTTCACCAGATGAAAAATTCACAGAATAACGATATATTCAGTAAACTGAAAGTGTTTTCCTTTTATGCTACATTCTTAGTGATATAGGGAAAATGGAGAATTACAGAAAATACATGAAGTTAATCCATTCATAAATCTCTTCTTTGACATTTAAAATTTAAAAAAAATCAGTAGCGCTTTTACATAATCTCTGCTATGTGATTACATTTTTTCCTTTGTAGAATTACATTCTTGTTTGGATGTGTCTTGTGAATAATCACTTAAGGATCATTAACTGTGACATGAATAACACACATTTTTAGGCAGACTGATGGCTTTCTAAATCAACATTAACCACGGAAATAATAAATTACAGCACTTCAGTAAATTATAAAGCTTGTAAATAACTCAAATGATTCAATTATTTTTTGCTGCTGCAGTCAAGCTTTTGCACATCCATTTCTAGGTATTCTTTATTAATTGTTCCCCCCCCTCCCCGCTGCTATGAACTGATGCCAAACAGCAGTACAGGTAGTCCTTGACTTACAACCGTTCGTTTAGCGACCTTTCAAAATTACAATGGTACTGAAAAAGTGACTTATGACCATTTTTCATGCAGAATTCCCATGGTCAGGTGATCAAAATTCAGATGCTTGGCAAGTGACTCATAGTTTTGATGGTTGTAGTGTTCCGGTATCATGTGATCACCTTTTGCCACCTTCTGACTATATAGACATAGTGAAGGATAGAAATGTATTCCCATCCTTACAAGCACTTGCAGAAAAAGGTAGAAAAAGAGAGAAAGGCTTCATGCTGACAATTTTCAAACTTTTCCTCCATTCATTGTCATATTTTTCTGCTTGTGAATCTCTTGGATCTATAAATAATAACTAGGTTTCATTAGCATCCTCATGATAGGTAATGTCTGTAGCATTCCATGGCACATGAATCAGAAACACACTTCTGTTCATAGATACATTTAAAGCTTACACTTCCTACTTCTTGGAAGCAGAGGCACCTCTTACAAGCCCCAATGCTATTGAAATCACAAAATATCAATATAGCATGAACATGTGCATGACTCTTATGATTAGTTTGATGGCCTCATGTCACAAGAGGCATCATTTGAACTTCCTAGCCAATGTCCATGTGGCCAGATCAAACATTTGTCCGTGATGTAATTGCTATCAAAAATCATTTCCTTATGTTGGATAGATCATGTCAAAGAAAGAGGAATTGACTTTCCTGTCCTATTCAATTAGATCTCATTAGTAGCATCTCTTGTTTTAAGCCAGGTACTTCCCTCCATTCCTGATGTGCTGATGCTAAAAAAAAAAAAAAAGTTTAAGTTCACATATAATAAAATTTTTGCCAGAGTGAAGTTGCACAGGGATTACTCTTGACTTTAAAAAAAAATTATTAAAGCAGGAAAGGGATTTATTTTAGCTTTGTTTAACCTTTAAAAGGCTTGACACTCTTTCCGAAGTTCTGGTCTCTTTGCACAGAGGCATCTTTGGTTCTCCAGCACTTCCTGGAATGGCTGTACGAAGAACCTATTTCTTCTGTCATCTGGTCACTCCAGCAAGAGCTGGAGAAGGACAGAAGCCTGGGTGAAGAAGCTAAAATTACACAGGGCTTTTCAAATGTTAAAAAAAGATGGGAAAGATCCTTGGCTAAAATTTATACATTTTCTAAAAAAAGAGAGGCTCATTTCACCAATCTCACTTTTAATTGATTGATTAATTGGCTTCCTGAAAATTAGCTGAACTTTTTGTGGCTAGCATTCACTCAATTATCTCTCTCATCCTCGCCTGCTTTTTTGGGATCCTTTGTGGCAAAAAAATATTTCATATTTTGTGATCTTTTTAAGAGGAAGTGTCCTTTGCATTTATTTAGGAAAACTCAGATGCTGAATACGACAATGGGAATGCCATACAAACTGTGCTCTGGAGCACAGTTATGATCAATCATTGCTCTGAAATTATAATGTATCCTTCTGTTACTCCATTCTTTCTTCGTTTTTGGCCTGCAATCATCTGGACTTTTGCTCTAACAGTAAATGTACTTGTGTTTGTTTTTTGCAGTTTTGCTTGTAATCCCACAGATGATATTTTACAACTAGATCTAAAAGATATTTACAGTTATTAACATTCTGAACAGCTGGACTCTTAAAAGCTGTTAGCATTTCTCTCAGAAGTATAGAAATACAAAATTGGATATATTTATAAAGTGAAGAAAGATTGATGATAACTAGCTTGTTTTTATGCGGGAGGATCTCAGATTGATCACAACCAAGTATTTCTGCTGCAAAATGCTTTGGCAGAGTCAGAAATGAAGCCATTCCTGTCTGGATACATAAATGAGAGGCAGCTTGTAAAAGAAAAATCCATACAGACACAAATATAGCATCAAAGATAAAGGCTGTAGTCCTAAATACAAGTTATTAGGCAATATGTATCACTGAACAGCATGGAGCTTACTGCCATGTAAACTTCCATAGAAATGTAAACTCCCATAGAAATGTCCTAAACATCATTCTAAAACTGGCAGAGATCATTCCTATTGGTAGTTAATGCAAAAATGTTGTAATACAAGATAATATTGTTTTCATTTAAAACTTCCTATTAGCCAATTGATATAATGCAAGTGTGCTTGCTTTTCTTCACAATGCTTCAACTCTTCTTTGAAAATTACAAAGGAAAAGAAAGATACTAATATAGCTAACAAGCATATCTAACCAGAATGAAAAAGAATAACATTTTTGAAATGTATACAATAGTGGTCATAAGACATGAAATGGGAAGGTGAACCATGAATGTTTAGATCTGGCATTTTCTTTTGCAAACGGAAAGACAGACAGAATAGATTACATCATGGAAAATCATAGAATGTCAGGCCCCTGTAAAAGCCTGAATCTACGGAGGAGGATGGGCCAGAGCTGGGGCCGAGGGAGACTGAGGGGGCAGCCTCATTGGCTTTGGAATAACATGGGAAGGAATAAGATCAGGCAGTCCCAGGCTCCTCAGGCTTCAGACGGTTTGCCAGCAGGGAGGAATGGGAGCAGGACAACCGACAGAGGACAAGCAGTGGAGATGAAGAGCGATGGTGCTCAGACGATGAGCAAGGACTGCCCCCTCCTGATCCCCAAGCATGGAGAGTAGAGAGGAAGTGGAAACATCACAGGCTGACCTGAAGACTCAGGAGGAGATTGTCCCACCACCCCCTTCAAAAGGCACATCTGGGGACTGAAATTTAAGGAGATGCTGTGGGGATGGGTGTTTGTCAGGAACAAACACTGAATTTGTGGACTTTGGTGGGCCGTTGCTGATGTCTGGAGTTTGCAAGACTTCTTACCTTGTTCCTTGCTTCGTGGACTGATTACTTTCTTCCTTGCTCCTTTGCGTCGCTGGACTTCTTGCTTTGAAGCCGTTGTGCTAGCACCATTTTGCTGGACTTTGCTCCAGAACTTGCCAGAAATGTGGAAGCATTTGGAGAAAAGTTGGCGCAATAAAGGGACTTTTGACTTATCAGCTGACTGTGTTGCCTTCGTGCCTGGTCCGGTGTCATCACACAGAAGTAGTGGAGTATTTTGACTGGTTTAAAAAGAAAAACAGAATATCTTTAGCAGTATTATACACCCAGATAAATTTCATAAGAATTAAGAGTTGTTGGTGTTAGGAATCACAGGTATAGGAAAATTAGAAATTCTTGAATTTCTCTCTTTTCAGGGGGTGCTTTTTACTGAAGTGCAAAATGATTGATTAAGCTCTAAGACAGTGATGGCGAACCTATGGCACGTGTGCCACTGGTGGCACACGGAGCCATTTGGCAGGGCACGCAAGGCATTGCCCTGTCAGCTGGCCAGTATGCATGCGTGTGCTGGCCAGCTGATTCAGCTATTTTTAAACCCATTTTTTGTCCTCCCCAGGCTTTATATGAGCCTGGGAAGGGCAAAAACAGCCCCGTCCCCCCACATAGGCCCTCTGGGAGGGAGCACCTGTCATGCGTGCATGTGCACTGGGGGGCGCCCACTGCATTAGGGGTGCAGCACACTGGTGCATGACCTCCCTGCGCTCCCCCCCATATGGCACGCAAGCCTAAAAAGGTTCGCCATCACTGCTCTAAGATCTAGCCTAAAATTTCTCCCCAACAAGGCTGTAATTGTTTTGGTTCTCTAGCTTTTTTTGAATTACAAATACCATCCCTTTCTGTTCCTTACACTGCCCAGGACTGTTGGAGTTTAATTCAGAAATATTTGTAGGGTTATAGGTTTCCATCCTAGCGTAATGAAGTCTGGGAAATAAGAGTATATTAAGCATTAGAATTTTTAACTTATTTCCAAAGTCAATACATTACAATTAAAAGGATTCCGCAGTTTAATATCATTATTTATTGCAGGTAATATGGAAACCTGAAGAAAGGCATCTGAGAGAAACAATAATAGTCAGCAAGGTTTATGTGGTACACTGAGTAGGTCTTTAATATGTCCTGCTCTCAAACCATTTGAAGACCAAATTAAACAACTTGATATAGGGCTCCTCTGTCCAACCTAGTTGCTTTGTCATCAAAATATTGGTGAAGGACAGAATGAAAGCACCATTAAAGGTGCTTTAAAAAAAAAAAAGGCAACTGGATTTTCTTTGTTTTTCCTTGAAGATGTTTTGCTTCTTGTTTAAAATGTTCCGATAATCTACATAGACAGACAGAATGGAAGACAGAAATGTAAAATGGCACCTTCTGCTAATGACTTATTCATTGTCAAAATGAATATTTTTTAGCTTTTCACAAGGATATTTTCCTGCTCCACTTATTTATTTATTTTATTTATTTTTCAAATTTGTATACCGCCCTATCTCCCCTAGGGGACTCAGGGCAGTGCACAGAAATATAAAAATATAAAACAATACAGTACAAAACAGTTAAAAATAAATTAAATTAAGGTCTGTGCTAAAATCTAGATTAAAAAGGGTTAAAATCAATTAAAACTATATCCATTAAAACTAAGCCAGGCCGGCCTCTTGAAATCGTGTTTTTAGTGCCCGGCGGAAGAGGCGTAGGTCCGTGATGATCCGAAGGTTGGGGGGAAGGTCGTTCTAGAGGGCAGGCCCTGCCACAGAGAAGGCTTTCCCCTGGGGGCAACCCGTCGGCATTGTGTGGCAGATGGCATCCTGAGGAGGCCCACTCTGTGGGAGCAGACAGGTCTAAGGGAGGTATGTGGTAGGAGGCGGTCCAGCAGGTAGCCAGGTCTCATGCCATGGAGCACTTTGAAGATGGTTACTAGCACCTTGAAGCGCACCCCGAAGGCCACAGGCAGCCAGTGCAGCTCGCGCAGGAGAGGTGTTACATGGGAGTATCGAGACCCTCCCATGATCCCCTGCACGGCCGTATTCTGGACTAGCTGGAGCCTCCGGGTGCACCTCAAGGGAAGCCCCATGTAGAGAGCGTTGTAGTCCAGGCGGGAGGTGACGAGCGCTTGAGTGACCGTGCGTAAGGCGTCACGATCTAGATAGGGGCGCAACTGGCGTATCAGGTGCACCTGATAAAAGGCCCCCCTGATAAAAGGCCCCCCTGATAAAAGCCCCCCCCCACTTCTAAATGACTTTGTTCCATGTTAAGTTACCTTAAGCATTTTTTGCATGAATGTGCAAAATGAAATGAAAGTGAGATGAAAGAACATTCATTCAGTGGAGTCCATGTTCATCATCCTTTTTAACGGCTTCAAGATGTCCCTTTATCTGAAGATGTTTACCTAGCTGTCCTAGCAAAAAGAAGGTTTGGCCAGTTCAGAGTGCACTAATAACAGTCCTTTTTAAATTATTTTTCTTTTCATAATTTTTTGCTCCACAGGAAGCAGCTGACCATACGACGCACATAGGTTTAGAGGAGGAAAACAAGACAAAAAACTTTCAGGCAGAGCCTGAGAGAACCACAGATAGGTGTCCTCTCTTGTGCCAGCACTGCCTATTGATTCCTACACTGCAGAAAAGAGAAAGAAGAGGTGGGCAATGACAAAGACAGAAGAGGCTCAGCACTGTAAAAGGACCCCACTGCGGTGCACCCCAGCTGCTATTCACCAAAGAGGCACAAACATTTCCACCCACTTTGGGGTGGTGGTGGTAAAAAAGTGTGTCTTATTGAGCAAAAAATGCGATAATTTTCTCTCTTGGCTTTAAAAAAAAAAAAAAGTCTACAGCGATTCATGTTGTTATTTTTCCAGTCAACTGAGGTAAAAGAGTTTTA
Source organism: Rhabdophis nuchalis (assembly GCA_039707465.1). NCBI lineage: Eukaryota > Metazoa > Chordata > Lepidosauria > Squamata > Natricidae > Rhabdophis > Rhabdophis nuchalis. Next base: position 83,751,927 of record CM077644.1, on the reverse strand, counting down.
TTGACACAACTAAATAGCTGACTGAGAAAATGCTGAAACAGTGCAGCAGTGTATATGCTTTATTTAAAGCTCTGGGAGGAAACCAGTTTACTTAGGACAGGGATGTCCAAACTTGGGAACTTTAAGAGTTGTGGACTTCAACTCCCAGAATTCCCCAGCCAGCATGGCTGGCTGGGGAATTCTGGGAGTTGAAGTCCACAACTCTTAAAGTTCCCAAGTTTGGACACCCCTGACTTAGGAAAAGATAAATGGTTCTGCCAGATTATGAACTGGAAACTTTCTGCATGCTAGGCAAAAATCAAAGTCACTATGGTACTTCAGCACCAACAATAACAACAACAATATAGAAACAACTAGAGTACTACAAAGTGGTAAGCAAGGAATGTTTATGGAGATTTTCAATCATTGAGGTCATGGTTGTCCCCTTCCACCAGAAATTAAAGACCCATTTGTTCCATCAGGCCGGTCTGCCCTAATTTATTTTACCTAGTCTATAGCCTGTACCTTAAATTGTTTTAATTGGTTTTAAATGGGGGAAGAGTTTTAATGATTTTAAATTTTAGCGCAGGGATAATTTATTTAATTTGGTTTTAATTATTTATAATTGTGATATTCATATGTTTTTAATTTCCTTTGCACCGCCCCGAGTCCCTTTGGGGAGAGGGAGCGGTTATATAAGTTTAAATAATAAATAAATAAAATAAATAAAAAAGTCAACTAAAGTACTAAAGAAGCTTCTTGGATGAGAAGCAAATTGGCTTCAAAGGGGGAGGGGCAAGAAAGTCTAAGTTGCCTTTTGGACAAAGCACCTTCGAAAAATCAAAAAATGTTTATTTCAAATGTGTTTAAATACATACATGCACTCAGTGGCGGGTTTCAAACATTTTCACCCTGTTTCAGTGGACATGGCTAGGTGGGGGCCATGTGACTGAATGGGCATGGTCAACTTGATGTCACTCATACCTATGCCCACACCCACTCAGGCACATGACCCCTCACCAAATCACACCCAGCAAATCAGTGGAAAAATCTTTTGGAACTTTTTGGTGCCTGCATGAAGTTGCTGCCTAGCAAAGAAGCCTCCCAACCACCAACTTTTTGAGGGCCAGCTGGGAGGCTTCTTTACTAGCCAGTCACTGGCTGCAGGCTGCCAAAAAGTGCTCTAGTTGGTGAAAAAGCTGCTGCCATCACTGCCATGTTCTTCATGCATGCACATCCCTTGGACTTGCAAGTCCAAGGGACGTGCATGTGTGAAGAACATGATGGCGATGCCAGCAGCTTTATCGCTGACTGGAGGACTTTTTGGCAGCATGTGGCCAGTGACTGACTGGCAAAGGAGCCTCCCAGCCACCTATTTGAGAGCCAGCAGTTGGGAGGCTTCTTTGCCAGCCATCTGTTTCCTATCAGTTTGCCTTCTCTTACTCTGCAACAACCAGAAGGTAAGCAGTTTGAAGAAAGATGTGGTGAAACAGGAGGAAGTGGGGCTAGGGCCGGGGCTGTACGGAGGGCATTGCGATGAGAGGGCAGTGGCCCCAGGGCAAGGCCAGAGCTGGGAAATGGTGCGTTCCCAAACCAGCCAAGGTAGGCAGCTAGAGGGCAGCAGCTTAGCGACAAGGCTGGAGCCACAAAATGGTGCATTCCCTGACATGGCCGAGGTGGGCGGCAAAAGAGTGGTGACTCCGGGGCCTCGGGAATGGCACTCAAGCCCTCGTCATCTCCTGCCTGGACTACTGCAATGCTCTCTACATGGGGCTTCCCTTGAGGTGCACCCGGAGGCTCCAGGTAGTACAGAACGCGGCCGCATGGGGGATTCTGGGAGCTTCTAGATACTCCCATGTGACACCTCTCCTGCGCGAGCTGTACTGGCTGCTTGTGGCTTTCCGGGTGCGCTTCAAGGTGTTAGTAACCACCTTTAAAGCGCTCCATGGCATGGGACCTGGCTATTTGCAAGGCCGCCTCCTGCTACCTAATACCTCCCACCGACCAGTCTGCTCCCACAGAGAGGGCCTCCTCAGGGTGCTGTCGGCTAGGCAATGTTGGCTGGCGACTCCCAGGGCGAGAGCCTTCTCTGTGGCTGCTCCTGTCCTCTGGAATGACCTACCCTCTGACCTTCACACGATCACAGACTGCGCCTTTTCCGCCGGACTTTGAAGACCCATTTATTTCGTGCGGCCGGCCTGGCATAGCTTTTAATTGGTTTTAGAGATGGTTTTTAGACAGGGCTTTTATCAAAATCAGGCGTACTATTTAATCAATTTTTAATTGTATTTTAATTGTTTTATATTAGTGATTTTATACTAGTTGATTTTTATTGTGGCCTGTACACTGCCCTGAGTCCCGCTGGGAGAAGGTGCAGTATAAAAATTCAAAAATAAATGAATAAATAAATAAATGAATAAATAAATAAATGAATGAATGAATGAATAAATAAATAAATAAATAAATAAATAAATAAATAAATAAATAAATAAATAAATAAATAAATAAATAAATAAATAAATAAATAAATAAATAAATAAATAAATAAATAAATAAATAAATAAATAAATAAATAAATGTCCCTGGGGCCTGGCCCCCTGACCCAGGGCAGGTGGGCAGCATGCTTACCATTGGTGAACTGAATGGGCAAGACGTGGAGGCAACTGGTGAGGAATGTAGCTGGGGCCTGGGCTGCATGACAAAGGCATATATAGGGCTCAGATGGGCAGGGTGAGTGTCAAGTGACCAAGTGAGCATAAGGGGGTGGGGCAAACAAGTATTGGTCAGGCAGGCAGGCAGGACAAGCAAGTGGTGACAGGGGGACTGGTTTGAGGGCATGGCCAGCCAGCCAGCTCTACCAGTTCTCTGACTTCAGGAAAATGGCCGCCACCAGTTTGCATGAACCGGTGAGAAACCGGGTGAATACCACCTCTGCATGCATTTCAGGAGGGATCTATCATTTCCAAACTATGCCCAGTTTCTAACTGCCATTTATATTCTCTGTTCTAAGAGTTAAATCCTCTCTCCTATCATGAAAAAGTCTGTTGCATTTCTACCATCAGACCCTACTTTCCAGGAGAAAGCAGATCTGATGCTTAATATATATACATTACTTATTTCATTTTGAATATAAAGCTTTGATTGAAGATTGTCATTAAATATTTTTTCTAAAGTATTATAAACTTTCTGAGTTAAAATAAAAACTGGACAAGCAGATTTATGCTGTAAAAAACCCATTTAGATGTTAAAGTTGAATGAACTTTATATTGAAAAAATGGGCATTTCTTCAAAATTAATGTACTGCGGATCAAAACAAACATGTGACCCCAAGCAAACCTTATAGAAAATAAAGTTGTCTTTGGAAAGGTAGAACAAACCGATTATTGTATCCTACAGCTGATACAAATGTAAACATATATTTACATTGTTTTTATTAGCTGTGATATCAGCGTTCAATAATGGCCATGTACTGTTAAAAGGTGAGGTTATAATTTTATTGTGTAATTTACTGCACTGAAAAAGTTGAAAATCACTGCTTCCTCTCCCCCCATTCCTCTTCCTCATTCCCATTCCCCTTTCCTTTTCTCCTTAACCTCTTTCCTATTGTCCTTATTTTCATTTGTATTTTATATTCCGCCGCCGTCTCAAAACCTTTTTTTTTCAACAAGCCGGGCTGGCATAAAGCATGATTTTTTAAATTTTTAAATTTAAACGTTTAGATTTAAATTTCTATTATTTTAATCAGGGTTAGTTTGGGTTTTTTCTACGTTTCGGCCAATATTTTAATTATATCTTTTAAAATATATAACTTTTATATATTTGTTTTTATACATTTATATATCTGTTTTTATTTTGGCTGTACACCGCCCTGAGTCCTTCGGGACTAGGGCGGTATAAAAAACCAATAAACTCTAAACTCAAACTCTATATTAAGAAAAGCAATTTCATAAAAAGGGATTTTAAAAAATCGCACTGTAACAAAGCCAATCTTCCAGAGAACTTGGGAATTTCTCACGTAACTTGGCAATACTCTCTTGTCTTATGTCTCCATTCCTTGTGTAATGTACTTTGGGAAAGTGTCAAATCAAATTTCTAGACAAAGAACATGTTTCCCTTCTTTTTGTTTTTAATAAATTTTTCTGTATTAAATGGTCATGCACTATTGCAGCACAAAAAACCCAAAAAAACATATGACATGACATGCAAAGAGAGGAATAAAGTTTCAGCCAGATTAATATGTACACTTGGCAGTCATTAAAAAGTCATTTTCACATTTGCCATTAGAAGAAAGAAAAACACTAACTCATTCCTTTGACGTCTCATTATTCTAGAAATGTAAAATTATTTACTCTGTTGCTTGTAATTCTTTACCACAGTAGTTTCAAACAAGGTTTGAAATAAACTGTTTTACTTTACTAACCAGCCAGAGGTACAGTGGTATCTCTGTATTTGCCTGCTTCAGAACTTATTGAATTAGCGACCCGATGCATTTTGATGTGAAAATGTTGTTCTGGTATTCATAGTTTCTTTGTTATTGGTGCATTGCAAAAGGAAGGTAGGGAATAGCTGCAGAGGATTGTTAGGAAGGTCACTATCATAGGATATAGGAGAGACAGAATGTTTTCCCAGCCAAAACAAAGGATCACATGGTAAGTCACCTGGTTTGTGGGGCACACATAGTTTTTAGTACCCATCATGCCTCCCAGAACCAATTGAGTAAAAGTGTGTGAAAAGCAGTTTTTTAGAAATCGAAATTAGGCTCCCTTTAAGAAAATTTCAGCTCAAAAATGTTAAGTTTGGATGAATTCGAGTCCGAGTCAGGCTAGTCATCAAACAGGTTTATTGCAAGTAGCAAGAACTATATACAGGAACAACAGGAGATCAGTGCAACTGAGACTTCCCAACTTCAATAGCTTTTTATAGGTTTCCCTAAAGCGGGAAAACCCTGAGCCAGACAGAAAGTCTGGCCCAGCCAGCCGCGTCTCGGCCAATCAGACGCGACTGGCTGCTACAGTGTTTTACAAACCTCCGGGTCAGCCTTGGCTCCCCAGACTGACTGTCTGTGCGTGGGCTGAGAACATAACAAAAAATATTTTGCTTCATTTCTTACTCATTTTTTGTTGTTGTTTGTTTTGCACCTGAAGGTAAATATAAGAGTATGGTTCAGTTTAAAGTATAGATCGTCCTTAATTTACAACTTGTTTAGTGACTGTTCAAAGTTTATAATGGTATTGAAAAAGTGACTTATGACTTGTTTTCACACTTACGACCATTGCAGCCTCCCCGTGGTCATATAAATCAAGATTTGAGCAGTTGGCAACTGGCATATATTCAGTGCAGCAGAAATTTTCTTGTACCTTTCCCCAGATCTGTGCAGTAATTCTGTCTCTGAGTTGTGCAGGCAGTTTCATTCCCTTCATGGTTTTGTTCTGCTACGGTATGCATTGTCAGCTGTGAAGCCTTCTATACAAAGGTGTGTGCCTTTCCAAATCATGTCCAATCAATTTAATTTACCACAGGTCAACTCCAATCAAAGTGTAGAAACACCTCAGCAACTAACAAGAGAAACGGGAGGCAGCTGAGCTAAATTTCAAGTGTTGTTGCAAAGGGTCTGAATACTGCTGCTGTGGCCTAGAGGTGGAGCTCTCACCTCCCAATCAGGAGGTTGTGAGCTCAATCCTAGGTAGAGGCAGATGTAGGGTCTCCTGCTTGGGCAGGGGGGTTGGACTAACTCTGTTAATCTGTTAATAATTTATGCCAATGTGATATTTCAATTTTTTCTTGTAATAAATTTAAAGACATTTCTAAATGTTGTCATTATGGGGTATTGAATGTAGATTAATGAGGAAAATGAATGTCAAAAACTGTAGAATCAGGCTGCAGCATAACAAAATTGACAAAAGTGAAGACAATGTGAATTCTTTCTGAATACACAGCATACTGTAGTGCTTTTTACCATGGGCAGATATTGAAACTTACTATGGATCATGTCAGAATGGGGGAAAGAGATAGGATTTGACTTCTCTTTCCAACGGGTAGAGAGTAATCTAAACCCCCAATTTTGTCAGCCAACATTGTCTAATCTCAAAAAGCTAAACATGGGTAGAATTGATTACTTCAATGGAAGATCATCAGGAAATGGAAATCCCAGGGTTGAAGTTACCTTGAAAGGTTTGGGATTTGTTTTGTTTGTTGTTGTTGTTTTCCATAAGAAGGCATTTTGTATGCTGAAAAGACATGGTGTCATATGATATCCAAGAATGGTGTTTGACATGGAAACTTTAAATTTATTTTTGATCAGTGTAATCTTAATCACTATTCAATATAATCATCACTGAACTATAAACTGGCATATTGGTTTCATGTTTATATAAGCTATGATTAAGCCATGATTATGATTACACCATTCCAGATGTCACTGGCTAAACCGATAGGAACAATGGCCATGAAAAAAAGAAAGAGAATGCCTCTGGATAAAATATGTTTATATGGATTTGTGGAAATACTTGCTTGGATAAATGAATAATGAGGTGACTGATGGTTTCCCAATTCCCATTTATGTTCTTCTGAAACTGAAAGATTTTATGTTTTTTTTTTATTTATGTGGATTAGGAATCAACATATACATTTTATTTGAAGTCGTCCCGTCCCCCTCCATATCCCTTTTTACCATCAACAAAGTGGGAGGCTAAGATTTTCAGGCCAATTTTCAAGATTTTCAGGCCAATCAACTCTACTGACTAAACTCTGCAGCATAATGCTAATAATGTGCATTTTGCATATTTCTGCACGTTTATTTGGTTGATTTTAAAAAAAGTTAAATAAAAATTACAGCATTTTCACCTGCAGCATTTTTCACCTACAGCATTTCTAAATGACAGCTTTAAATATCTACAGACTCTCTGTCCTCACCTTTGGTTTATTTTTCAAACTAAGCCTTCAAGTATTGAAAATTCAGCTCCAGACCCCCAGATCCAAAATGATAAATGAACTTCTGAATTAAAAGAAGATGCTGCTATTATTTTAACCAGTGTACTTACCCAGACTGAATCTGGGTGTTATTCAGCTTATTGAAAGAAAGTGTTTTGGGGAAACATGTGTTTTCTATTGTAAAATCAAGTTTTAACAATGAATGTAGATAATTACCCTTTGGACTTTAAACATTTATATGTGTCACATCATGTCAGAGTATTTTTCATGGTCAATAGGTTGAAAGGTTATAAAGTTGAAACTGTGTTAGTGGCACAATTCACCAGTGAAAAGTGATTCCTATTGTAATACAATGATTCTTTGCTGCTCTCTCTTGGAAAAAGATGGTAATGACCACAGGCATATATTTCTTTTAAATCTGGAACAGCTATTTCAAATAGCCAAGCTGTTTAAAACAACAACGGCAAAAAGAACAGCTGATATTATGGTAAATGTGCTTTATGTGTGCACTGAAACCTAATCAGATGTTTGAAAATACATTTGCACTCTAGCTTGATGAGTAAAGTTGCTTTCTACTTAAGCCAGTACTGATTAATTCTCTTGATTCAATTTCAAAGGTTTCTTAGATGTTGATCTCCTACTATGATATGTGGTGACATGACCTATCACAGAGTCAAACTTTATGATGATAATGATTAGTGAAAAGCAGGAGAGCGAAAGTTTGTGCTTGCTACTAAATAAAAATTCAAACGGTTTTTTATTTCTAATGCAAACTCAGTGACTCAGGTTGTTTCAATGAAAATTACATCACGATATATAATACTTAATATTACAATATATGTCCATCGTCTAATTACAATTATAATCCTGAGATCAATTTTACTTAGGTGTCATTAGCAGAAGGAAGTAAAAAATGTAAATCTTAATACAATTACATCAGGCAGAACAGTGAATTTAGACGGTTGGAGTCCTTGGTGAAGTCCACAGTTATGATTCAGTCTGCCTTGTATTAGATTGAGGAGTTGTCATTGTGTCTTTTGACTGCTAATTAGCATTCATAGACTCTGCTAGTTTTCAGTCTATTTGTCCTACAAGCAGCTGTTATGGTCTTTTTACTCTATGTTGTAGCTGTCTTGTTTTTTCTTCATGGGCACTAGGTCGTTGTTTTGGGTGACTTTAGTTGATTTGTGTGCTACAGTAATGTTATGTGGTTGTAATAGTCTGATGTCATTTCTGAGATGTTTTGGATGTGTGGTAGTGTTACCCTTTTCATAGCTTGTGTTAGTTGTGCAATAGTGGGATGAATGGTGAGATGGTGGACTCATAGCAATCTACTTGCATAAGACTACAGTTCAAAGATGTGGTTTTCAGCAGATATCTGTCAAGTCTCTTTGGGTTTTATCAGATTGGCAAGTGTGGTAAAATGTAAGTAAACAAATATGGAAACAGACACTCATCCCTTTTTTTCATTGCCCTACCAAAATATCCATCATATCCATATGACTGCCTTGACCAATAAAATATATTTTTCAAAATGTAAAATATTTTATAATAAAGCAGCAAGCCCTATTTCTGAAGAGCACTGGATATGTTTTACAATTTTATTTTTGAGCGTTAAGGAGGCATGCACACTTTTGTGTCGTGTGTCAAAGTTTAATAGATAAGATACTCGCATTCCTGGTTTCACAAAAGTTCTAAAATTATATCCCACCGACAAATTATTTCTTTTTTATTTTGGAACTGTCATGCTTCATTCTACTACAAACAGCCTAGGAATGTTGGCATAGTTCTGGAACTTACAGCTTGAAATAATATTTTGAAAGCAAAGGACCACTGCTGGAAGCCAGCTCCAGGGCTAGCTGAACATACTATGAAAGAACAGGACAGGAGCGCTTCCCACTGTTTCATCAATAAATCCATGGTAATGTGATCGTTTGAACATCTAACCACCTACAGTTTCTGAAGCCGTGACTTCCCAAGAATCTGTGCTTCATCTGCCACACTGGAGTATTTCACTTAAAAAAAAATGCCTATGGTAAAACAAGCATCCAAAGGGCAGATCCCTTTTAAGGTGTTGCACTGCGTCCATAGAAAGCTTAGCTTAGGAAATAAATAATTGTGCAATTTTATTAAAGTCTTCTAACAGGGGATAATCTGATATCATAAAAAGAAATTAAAACATCTGGTTTGCTCAACCATTATGAAACTGTACTCGTATTCTTTTATTGCTTCAGGTGTTGGGAGTGTACTAATGTTAGGATTGCTATATCTGGATTGCCAAACTCCAAACAACACTAGATGACAGGAAAGAGATAAAGGTCTGTTGAGATTCTCAGTCATCCATGTCATGGTTGTCCCAAAGTTGCTTTTTCAGGAGGCAACTGGACTTTTTTTCCCTTTTCTTTGAAGACATTTCATTTCTCATACAAGAAGCTTCTTCAGCTCTGTTTCTCCACTATCCTGTCAGAGCTGAAGATATCTTCTTGGAGGAGAAGCAAAATGTCTTCAAAGAAAAAACAAATAAAGTTCAGTTGCCTCCTGAAAAAGCACCTTTGGGACAAGAAAGATACAAAAACTTTGTGTTTGTGTGTGTGTGTGTGTGTGTGTAGGCATCTATATGGTTTTTGTTGTTGTTGTTGTTGTTAGTTGTGAAGTCTTGTCCGACCCATCGCAACCCCATGGACAATGTTCATCCAGGCCTTCATGTCCTTTACCATCCTCTGGAGTCCATTTAAGCTCACGCCAACTGCTTCAGTGACTCCATCCGGCCACCTCATTCTCTGTCATCACCTTCTTCTTTTGCCATCCATCTACATCTGCATCTATATGTAGGCTTCCCTACATCTGTATCTGCATCTACATGTAGGCCTCCCAATACACATCTGCATACCACCGCTAATATTTACTTGATATAGCAATGAATGGTAAACCGTCACAAATTCTGCATACTTTGAGGCTGTTTTGAGACGGAATAAGTGAGAAAATGTTACTTTGATATTTATGCAGCTAATGACAACTCCAGATAAGGTAAAGACATGAGGAGGAAGATTGAAATTGCTGTTATTAAGATATGATTTCACAAGTAGGGACAGTATTTGAGATTATCTTTCCCCCATCAACACACATAACCTTGCAACTTCCAATAAATTTGGCTTGGAAGGATCAATTGTAACCTGGTTGCACAGCTAACTCAAAGCTGAGACCTGTGATTGCTGATTTCTGTCCCCCTCCTCCTCCTCTCTTCCTTCAGTAACCATTTTCATAAATTCTAAAAATTGTACATGAGAAGTTTTGTGTCTGTGTTTATAACTAAATGAAGACTAGAACTTTCTGGAGAGCTAAATCAGAATTTAATAGGTGCATAACTATTTGAACTATCCTAGAGAAATGAAAATCTGTTCCAAATTACCAAACTAAGCTAGAATATGCTTGAAAAAATGTGAACATTTAGAAAGCAAAACATACAGATGTATGCCTCTCTATTTATTACCATCTCATTCTGCTGAAATTGTTTAAAAAAATTATTTTCTCTTATCTGTGAATATACATTTCAAAAGAGCTTTTTTTAGTACTGAAAAGAAAGTTGAGTGGATGATGGTTTTCAGAGTCAGCCTCCACGATTAATAACTTATGGATCACTTCTCTTAAAATGCAGATTCATTCAGAGCCCAACGCATGTTAATTAATCCAATGCCAAATTCTTCGTCAGATAGCTCTCCAGATGTATTTTTTTTACCCTGTAAAGCGAGATATTTTTAGAAAATATCAGCCATGTGGTATAATTTTGCTTAAGATTTGTTTATCTAACAGAAACTATAGTTATTTGATTTCTACATTCACCTTCATATGGACCTGCTGACTGTCAGCTGTTTTGCTTTGCTAGGTACTGTCTTTCCCTGCACTCAGAGATCAACCCCATTCTTTGGTGTGAAATATTAGTTTCTGTCGAAAGTATGACTCTGTGCACTTTTCCTGTTATCAAAATTTTGCATGCTACAGTGACTGATTCTGTCAATATAACTGTAAGTCTGCCTAATATGAAGGAGTAATGAGAGTGGTTTGATTTGACCAGAAAAAGAATGTTTAGCCAGGTGTATAGTATATTAAAGTGGCAATGTCCAGCTTTGTGTTTATGAAAGATACAGGACAAGAGAAAAACATGCCTTTACTTTCTCCTCTCAGCCTTGCCAAAACGTAATACAAAAAGGATAGTGCCTTTTGCTCACAAAATCACTCGCATCCATCATGTGAAAAAGCATCTCAAAACTGTTCTTCCCAAGAGTAGGTTTCAGCTTCAGTCCATCCATATCAAACAGTTCCAAAACTTTGAGGCAATTTACTTTGAAAGTATTTAAACTTTCTGTTTCCTCATACCTTCACTCCTGGAAAGATTTTTGTTTTCAAGAACAAGTCCAATTCTGGAATGGAGTGGAGTGGAATAGTGGAATGGCATGGAGTAGAATAGTGGACTGGAATGTAGTGGAATAGTGGAATGGAATGGAATAGTGGAATGGAATGGAATGGAGTGAATTGAAATGGAGTGGAGCAGTGGAACAGAATGATGTAGTGGAACAGTGGAATAGTAGAATGGCGTGGAACAGTGGAACGGAATGCAGTGCAATGCAATGCAATGGAAAGGAGGTGAAGAGGAAATAATTTGCCTAATCAAAAATGTTTTGTGGGTGAAAGTGGCTTCAGGAAGGTGAGAGGAAAGAAAAATTGAGAGGGACAATAGCACTGAGAGTTCTCCGTTTGAGATTTTCTGCTCTTCCAATAATTCAGCTAGAATTTTGAAGGACTAGGAGGGAGTTTTCAAAGGTATATCAATTTTCTTTCTGGGGTAAAAATATTGATCTCTCAAAATCAACAATTATCTCAGATGCATCAATCTAGAGATTATCTAGACGTAACTCTTCTTTGTAAAACTATATTTATTTTCTCTCACCCATACTTGTCAGCCAGTTCATCCAAAGCTACTGAATTACAGTCAAAGAAGGAAGTCCTACCTCCAAATTTTAAAGTTAAGATAATAAGGCATACCAGGAAAGGATGGAGGAAATATATACGGAGAATGGTTTTGTATCCTCATGACATCATTCTGCTGAATACCTCATCCTCACAGTACTGTCTTATGTCTAAGTACATTTACCCACGTTGTATAGCTGCAGTATTATTATTATCCTTCTAATCTTCTCTACTATGCACTCTTATTGGTATCATTATTATGATTATTATTACTCTGTTGCTTCTGAGAGCTTCTGCACTGGAGACAAATTCCTTGTGTGTCTAATCATACTTGGCCAAATAAATAATAATAATAATAACAATAATAATAACAATAACAATAATAATAATAATAATAATAATAATAATAATAATAATAATAATAATAATAATAATAATAATAATAATAATAATAATAATAATAAAGTTGAATTTATTGACCGCTCCCCCTCCCCACAGGGACTCGGGGCAGTGCACAGGGAGAATAAAAGCAATAAATATACAAAATACATACAAATTTAAAACAGATTAAACTAATTCCTGTGCTAAAATCCCTTAACTAAAAATCCCCACTAAATATAAATATACATTTGAAGCCCATAGAGAGAGAGACTACCCTAGGCCGGCCAGGCGGAAAAGATGAGTCTTCAATTTCAGGCGGAAGGAGCGGAGGTCCGTGGTCGTTCTAATATCGGGGGAAGGTCGTTCCAGAGGGCCGGGCCCGCCACAGAGAGAGCCCTTCCCCTGGGCGTCGCCCGCTGACAAAGTCTAGTGGACTGCACCCGGAGAAGTCCCTCTCTGTGGGAGCGAATCGGCCGTGAGGATGTGTGAGGCAGGATCCGATCCCGCAGATAGCTAGGTCCCGAGCCATGGAGCGCTTTAAAGATGATAACTAACACCTTGAAGTGCACCCGGAAGACGACAGGCAGCCAGTGCAGCTCGCGCAAGAGCGGTGTAATGTGGGTGAACCTAGTGGTTCCCATAATTGCTTGCGCGGCTGCATTCTGAACTAACTGAAGCCTCCGGGTGCACCTCAAGGGGAGCCCCATGTAGAGAGAGTTACAATAGTCCAGTCGGGATGTCACGAGGGCATGAGTGACTGTGCGAAGGGCGTCCCGATCCAATAGGGGGCGCAATTGGCGAACCAGGCGAATCTGGTAAAACGCCCTCCTGGCCACGGCTGTCACTTGCTCTTCCATAGACAGCCGGGTATCCAGGAGGACACCCAAATTGCGCGCCCCATCCACAGGGGCAAGATGTTCGCCCCCTATGGCCAGCGTTGGAGAGAGCTGGTTGAATCGGGCAGCCGGAAACCACAGCCACTCGGTCTTGGTCGGGTTGAGCCTGAGTCCGTTACTTCCCATCCAGATCCGCACGGCTTCCAGGCACTGGCACATCACCGCTACGGCATCGTTGGGGTGGTTTGGGGTAGATATATACAGCTGAGTATCATCAGCGTAGAGATGGTACTCTACCCCAAAACCACGGATGATCTCACCCAGCGGCTTCATATATGCATTAAACAGGAGAGGCAAGAGGACCGACCCCTGAGGCACCCCACATGTGAGGGGTCTCGGGGTCGACCTCTGCTCTCCTGCCAACACAAATTGCGATCGGCCAGAGAGGTAGGAGGAGAACCACTGTAAAACGGTGCCTCCCACCCCCAACCCCCCCAGCCGATGCAATAGGATACCATGGTCGATGGTATCGAAAGCGGCCGAGAGGTCTAATAGGACCAGGATGGAGGAACAACCCCCATCTCTGGCCCTCTATAATAAAGCCTTCTATTCTGTTCTGTTTCTGTTCTGTTCTAAATTCTGCATAGAAGTTACATTCCATGAAATTCCCCATCTTTCACCTTAAAATTTCCTGTTTTGATGGCAACTTTCAGGCTAGGGGAGAGGATTTCAAATTTATTCAAGATTTTCAGGCATTATTTGTATCCCTGGAACTTCCGATTAATCACATTAATCTATTCTGATTGTCCATGGTTCAAAGAGTTATGAGATAAAGATTTTTAACACCATCTTCTGTCGACATCTACATGCTTTTCCTTGGAAATGCCATAGATTTCATCTGGAGTCTTTATATGTAAAACATGTGCTTCAACTATTAAAATAGAGCTCATAATTTCTAGGCAAACATGTCTAACTCTACCATTACAATCAAGCCAATCTCTTAATTCTTCTTCTTTCCCTGAAGAGTTAAACGAAGGTTGTTGAGAGTGTCGTGGCGTGACAGCTCCCTCAGCATCTGGAGAAAACTGTCTATCTGGACTCGGGCCAGTCCGGCTTCCGGCCTGGGCACAGCATGGAGATGGCATTGGTCGCGTTGGTGGATAATCTCTGGAGGGCTCGGGATAGAGGTTGTTCCTCTATCCTGGTCCTGTTAGATCTCTCAGTGGCTTTCAATACCATCGACCATGGTATCTTATTGCGCCGGCTGGAGGGGCTGGGGCTGGGGGGCACCGTTTTACAGTGGTTCTCCTCCTACCTCTCCGACCGGTTGCAATTCGTGTTGGCAGGAGGGCAGAGGTCAACGTTGAGGTACCTCAAGTGTGGGGTACCACAGGGGTCGGTCCTCTCGCCCCTCCTGTTCAACATCTATATGAAGCTGTTGGGTGAGATCATCCATGGTTTTGGGGTAGAATTCCATCAGTACATGGATGACACCCAGCTGTACATTTCTACCCCATACCACTCCAACGATGCTGTCAAAGTGATGTCCTTGTGTCTGGAGGCCGTGCAAGTCTGGATGGGGAGAAACAGGCTTCGACTCAACCCGTCCAAGACCGAGTGGGTATGGCTTCCCAATACAGCCAGTTGGTGCCATCTCTGGCCATTGGGGGCAAATCATTGGCCCCCACGGAGAAGGCTCACAACTTGGGTGTCCTCCATTAGACGATCATATGACAGCTGTGGCCAGGGGCACTTTTTATCAGGTTCGCTTGATTTGCCAGTTGCGCCCATTTCTGGATCACGATGCTCTACGCACAATCACTCAAGCCCTCGTCATCTCCCGCCTGGACTATCGCAATGCTCTTTACATGGGGCTGCCCTTGAGGTGCACCCAGAGGCTCCAGTTAGTGCAGAATGCGGCTACGCAGGGGATTCTGGGAGCCTTGAGATGCTCCCACGTGACACCTCTCCTGCACGAGCTGCACTGGCTGCCTGTGGCTTTCCGGGTGCGCTTCAAGGTGCTAGTAACCACCTTTAAAGCGCTCCATGGCAAGGGACCTAGCTACTTGCAAGACCACCTCCTGCTACCAAAATGCCTCCCACCGACCAGTTCACTCCCACAGAGAGGGCCTCCTCAGGGTGCCGTCTGCCAAACAATGTCAGCTGGCGACCCCCAGGGGGATAGCCTTCTCTGTGGCAGCCCCTGCCCTCTGGAATGACCTACCCTCCAACCAACGTACGATCACTGACCTACGCCTCTTCTGTCGGGTCTTGAAAATGCATTTATTCCATGCGGCCAGCCTGGCGTAGTTTTTAATTGATTTTAATTGATTTTATTTAGCAGTTTTATTTGGATTTTAGAACAAGCCCCCAATTTAATTGCCATTTTAAAGTATTTTATATATTGATGTTCTTTGTTGTTTTATTGATGCCTGTTCACCGCCCTGAGTCCCGCAAGGGAGAAGGGAGGTATACAAATTTAATAAACTAACTAACTAACTAACTAACTAACTAAACAGTCACTTAAGGTAAAAGGCCAGAAAAGGAGAGCTATCCATGTTAAAGGGAAACAAATAGAGCTTTGGTAACCAGGTTAATTGTGACGTAAAGCTAAAATTCTGATTTGGAAGAATGTCCCACCTAAAACCACCAGGAAATTCATGCAACCCAGCTGTTCTGTTACAAGAAATGAAATGCAGCAGAAATTTGCCATTGAATACCAAAAATTGCGCATTTTAAATTTAATACATTTGAATTTAATTTTGTAGGCAGTCTGTAAAATTACCTTCCTGAAGAATTTTCCTCTCTAGACAAGCCTTTGGATATCTCCCAAACCCTGCCCCAGTTTTTATGTAGTTGTTTGGCTTGAACAGGAGTCTGAATTATGCACTCAACCTCTGCCAATTCAAATGTATCAACTTTAATCCTCATTGCCTATTCACATTGTACTTGAAATACGGATGGCTTCTATTGCTGTTTACTCAATTATCCAGCAAGCTTCCGTTCTGAACACTGCTTTCCTTTGCCCGTTTTTTGAAAAGGATGGGATGGTTTTTTGTAGCTGCTTTTATGTTTATCATACGAGGGGAAAAATACAAAGCAATATTAAGTGATTTGCAGTCACTAATGCTGAAGCTATTGGGATTCTATATTGACAAGCTTTTGAGGCTACATTGTTGAATTTCCTCATGAATGCTGCCCTGAAATCAGCGTAGCCTGAACAACAGGAAAATTCAAGATGCTAGGAGGCCATCACAGCAGGAGAGCCATAAGCAACAACGCCATCTTATCAACGAGATGGGGATTTTAACAGACTGGTTCTCAGCTGCATAGAATAGTGAATGAAAATTCAGAAAGCTAAAACGGAAGAAATAAAAAACGCCTTTAGGAAAGGACTCAGTTTAGTAAGGCAGAGTCTTTTCCCCCTTCTGAAAATCAAGAGCAATTTAAAGTAATAATGACTGATAGTTTTCGGCAGCTATTCTGACTTTTATCCTATTGCAGGGCACAGTTCTCTCACCTTTGTTTTTTTTTTATTTTTTTGCTTTGATTTCAGCATTCAATTTTTATGATGTTCATTTTTTATGATGAAAGCGGCCCTCTCTGAAGCGAACAGATGAAGGGTGCCTCTTAAAGTACTTCAAAGACACCTTTAACAACTTGGAACAAAGGGAAATTACTGTACAGATCAAGGGATTAGAAGGAAATGGTTTTTTTACAGATTTAAAATCAAATATAAACAATGGCTGAGGAATGGAAGAAGCATGGTTGTTTCTGACTCGTTAATCATCTAAGCACATATCCCTCATAATAGGTAGTTTATATTTGTCACAAACAAAAGTGGGTCTATTTTGAAAATGAATGAAACCATGGGACCGTGAAATAGTAAGTACTGGTTCAGACAAGAATCGGAGAAATGATAAATTGTGTTAATAGGCAGAAATTAGACATAATACAAGATTAACAGCATGAGGGAACACGATGGCGAGCGCTCTGTGTTGATCATTCCCAACATAAAGGCAATAGATTTTTATAAGTAGTTCTCTTTAGATGCTATTTAAATAAAAAATGCTTAACTCATGATGGACTGATTGTGCTGTAGTGTTTTTGCAAAAAGGGAAATATT
Organism: Rhabdophis nuchalis; assembly: GCA_039707465.1. Classification (NCBI taxonomy): domain Eukaryota; kingdom Metazoa; phylum Chordata; class Lepidosauria; order Squamata; family Natricidae; genus Rhabdophis; species Rhabdophis nuchalis. The sequence goes on along the minus strand of CM077644.1, from coordinate 83,734,710 downwards.
GATTGTTCCCCTAGCAAAATCGCATCAGCCTTTCTAAAAGTCACCCTAAGTCTTTATAAAAATGGTGAAGGCTCTTTTGTGACTGAGGGCCCTATTTACTCAGGATAAAAATGAGGGGCACATTGAGCAATGAGTAGGGCTAAAGCCCACATATATTGAAGTCATTCGCATTCGCCTAACTCATAAATTCTATTCATGTGGTGACAACCAGTTTGGTGCAGTGATTTAGACCTTAAGCTAGAATTTTGTATGTTCTGTTATGGATTGCACCAATAGAGGCTAAACCAATTTCATTGTATACATGATGTACAATGACAATAAAGGCTATTATTATTACCAAGGACCTGGGATAGGACCTGGATGTTTGATGGTATTACAGATATCGTTTGCAGGATGAAAGCAGTTCCAAGTAAAGCTGCCTTCTGCAATTGACCGATGGCAAATCTGTCAATGCCTATGGTGTTCAAGTGGTGCTCCAGTTGTTTTGAGATTGCACCCAAGGCACCTATTACTACTGGTATTACCCTTGCTTGCCTTTGCCATAGTCGTTGTTGTTGTTGTTGTTGTTATTACCTGGGAGATGGTGAGTTCTAATCCAACCTTGGGGAAATTGGATGAACGTGGACCAGTCACACTCTCTCAGTCCTAACAAGGAAGCAATGGCAAAACAATTCTGAAAAACCTTGCCAAGACAACTGCACTTGTCTAGGCAATTTCCTAGAATTGGACACAATTGAATAAAAGAAAAATAAATTCATGAAAATCCCTGTATGCGTTTTCATATTCTCATCTTCACAGCCTTGTGTTTATGCCAATCCAATTAATGTACAGTTTCAATTATTCCAATCCAATAAATTTGCACTGGTTTTCAAATTCAGAAGGAAACAAGATAAAGAAAGCGTGCTGGGCTTGACTTCTGAAATTCCTCCTCATCCCCATTTACCAGCAGTGACTACAAAAGAGGGTTTATCATCTCTACATTTTCTTCTGTGTAACATAGCAATACAGTGTGTGAATGTGTATGCATATATGTTTTCACACTCTATTGCCTCTGCCTGTATTTCTATGCATGTGTAAAGTTAAGAAGCAAAGGCAGATTGTGTACATTATGCTCTGGGTCATGTGACCAGGAAGAGGAGGGGGGAGCTCAGAAGAGAAGAGTCAGGAACTATCTGGGCCATTACTTAACTCCCTGTCCCATAAGAATCAGTGAGGGGAGAGAACATTACTCTAGGGCACTTCTATGCAAGGTGCTTCTGGGCTCAGTTCTGTCTCCACTCCTATTTAACATATAGATGAAACTGCTGGGTGAAGTCATTTGTCAGCACTGGATCATCAGTATGCCAATGACACTCAGTTATACATTTATACCCCTGGCCAGACAAATGATGCTTTGGATGTGTTTACTCAGGGCCTGAAGGTTGTGAGGGTCTGAGAAAGAGAAGGCAACTCAACCCTAGCAAGACAAAATAACTTTGGGTTTTGGCACCTCCTGGATTGTGTTTAACTCTTGATAGCTTGGTGCACAATTTGGGAGTATTCCTGGACTCACAGATTCTGCTTGAAGAACAGGTTGCAGCCATATCTATAGGAAGTTTTGCTCAATTCCATCTCATGTATCTATTGTGTCCAATTTCCTGGACTGGGAGGCTCTGCCCATGGTCAGTCATGCCTCAGACACTTTTCACTTGGACTACTTAGATGAGGCTGCCCTTGAAAAATACTGAGAAGTCTCAATTGCTCCAGAATTCAGCAGTAGGTGCAATTTTGGGTCTACTGGGGTTCCCCCATGCTATACGGTTGTTCTGCAAGATACAGTGGATCCCAAGATACTCCCAGATGCAATGCAAGGTGCTGTTTTTACTTTTAAAGTTCTGTGTGTCAGACAACCAAATTGCTTACAGGATCAGCTCTCCCTATATATTTTTACCCATCCCACCACTACTGACAGGACACTTTTCTCTATTAAATAATATTATTTGTTGGGTTGTAGGAGACACTCCCCTACATAACTTACCCTATGGAACTGCCTGCTCCTGAAATCATCTTGGCCTTTAGAAGGTTATGTAGATCTGGCTTTTCCCCCAGAAACTAATCAGGGATGTTACTTGAGCCCAATATAGATGTACTAATTTCATAGTACTTTATGTTATGATGCCTTAGCATTATATTACAGTTATTTTGTTTTTGTTTTGTACTTTGTGGTTAGAAGGTACTTATGTGAGTGTGGAGAAAGGGGCAGAGGGAAGGAAGGAGAGAGACAGAAAGAGACAGAGAGAGAGTCGTTAGCATCGTCTGTATGTGAAGATTTTTCAAGTTCAATTCTTCACGAGGTAGCACATTAAGAGTTGTGTATGTAGAATATCAGCCATCTTCATTCTTGAAATAGATAAATAATATTCAGGTGTACTTTATGTACCTTTTTCATAATTTATACATATTCAAATAAAAAATAATTTCCCCTTGCTTCCCCCCCCCCCCCCGGTCACTGGGTGTTAAAATAACACATCCCTGAGGCATCTTTGCCTTCCAAAAGATACAATCGATTGATTTAATATTCTTGTGGGTACATGAATCCATAGAAGTGAGCAACAGATAACCCCCAACTTTAAACCACTTGGCTAAGAAAAAAAATACAGGACAGCTATAATATGTAGACCTAATTGATTGGTGTGTGAAATTCGCAACCAGAAAAAAACTTTTTGGCAAGCAAAAACTCTTTTGATTCTTTGATGTGATTTGCAGAGATTTTCAAGAAGAGATTAAGCATTCATTTGTATGGTCTCCTGTTTAAGCTGGGGATTGGAGTGGAAGACCTCCAAGCTCCCTTTCAACGCTATTATTCTATGTTATTGTATGTTCTATTCCTGTGATGGCGAACCTATGGCACGGGTGCCACAGATGGCACACAGAACCATTTCTGAGGGCACATGAGGCGTTGCCCTGTCAGCTCCAGTGTGCATGTGTGTGCTGGCCAGCTGATTTTGGCCTTCTTTTGAGGCCGTTTTTCAGGGAAGGAGGCTTCAGGGAAGCTCCTGAAGCCTCTGGAGGTGGGGGGGAGGTTGTTTTCACCCTCCCCAGGCTCCTAGAAAGCCTCTGGCACCTGGGGAGGGCAAAAAAGGAACATCAAAAGCAGGGGGTGGCGCACATAGCATTATGGGTGTTGCACGCCCACACACGACCCCCCTGCGCTCCCCCTGCTTTTGGCACGCAAGCCAAAAAAGGTTAGCCATCACTGTTCTATTCCATTAATAGTGTTATGCTTTTGTAATGGTGACCTTATATATTTTGAGGTATATAATTTCTTAATATATTTTCAATACATTATTCTTCAATACATTTTTATATACTTTTATATACTTTTATATACTTTTGTTTGAAGCTTATCAAAGTTCTTATTTTAGCATCCATAAGTATTCTTCATGTTAGGTCTGGGGATGGGATATATTATTTCAGACTTTCCCCTTCCTATCCAATTGCACACAAACATCCTTTTAAACACATATACTCACTTTATTCTAACAGACTACACAGCTTTTACCATTTGAATTCTGCCCTTAGGATTTATTTTGAGGATCCCTTCTAAATGGAGAGAAACAGTGTAATATAAGAAATGGTCATAAAACTCACTTCTTATGGGAAATTTCTAATCTTATTTACAGATGATATGATGAAAGTATCTGTTTATCTGTCTGAATGTTAGAAAGAAAAAAAATGGAAAATTGGGAAAACTTTAAAAAGAGGTGTTACTCTGTGTCCATCTGGAAAATAACCTCAGGGTTTTGGGATTTTTTGCTTTTCTTTTTCTGCTGTGATGTGAATCTGTTTCCAGATTTTCTATGCACCTGTTCTTATTTAAAACACATTTTTCATTTATCAGAATGATAGAAAGCAAAATCTTAAAATACCCTATTTAACATGGTTACAAGAAGGATATTTATATAATGCGACTTGTCTCCTGTTCAGTTTGTCACAGATGACAAATATCTGTACTAAGTATCTTTAACATAAATAATTTTGCAATGAATGATAAATTAAATTTGTTATGAAATTACAATATTTCATGACAACACAAAGGTAAGAATACAATGATGCGTCAGAGAAATTATTCTCATTCAGATAGATATGAAATGAAATACTTTACTCTTAGGAAGAAAAAAATTACTTCTACCACTGATTTGTTGGTGGATGAAAATAGGTTTTTGTTTTGTTTCCAAATTGCATAGTAGTTTCATGTTTTGGTGCTTAGTCTTTATCATATGTACTGATATTTCCCCATTACTCTATAAGCGATATAGATCCTTTAACTCAAAGAAGATAAACAATGGGAGAAAAACAGAAGAAGTGGACCATATAATCCATTGACATAACTTTCCAGAAAATATGAACCATGGAAATAGAGGTTGTTAGATTAATTTCTCAGCCCTGATACTGATAACCTGAGTGTGGTGTTAGGTATCAGCCTCTGTCCTATTTGGTAAAATATAAATTTATTTATTTATTTTATTAAATTTATATACCGCCCTATTCCCCGAGGTAGGACTCAGGGCAGTGCACAGAAAAGATAAAACCACAACAAATATGTACAATATAAAACCGAATTAAATAATTAAATCTGTGCTAAAATAGTTAAAACAATTAAATATTAAATTTAAAATTCAACCAATTTATCTATGCCAGGCCAGCCAGGTGGAAAAAATGCGTTTTGAGCGTCCGACGGAAAAGGCGTAGCTCAGCGATGGTGCGAAGATCGGGGGGTAGGTCGTTCCAAAGGGCCAAACCCGCCACAGAGAAGGCCCTACTCCTGGGAGTCGCCAGCCGGCATTGACCGGTGGACGGCACCCTGAGGAGGCACTCTCTGTGGGAGCGGACAGGACGGAGGGAGGTGTGTGGTAGGAGGCAGTCTCGCAAATAACCAGGACCCATGCCATGGAGCGCTTTGAAGATGGTCACCAATATCTTGAAGTGCACCTGGAAGACCACAGGCAGCCAGTGCAGCTCGCGCAGGAGAGGTGTTATACAGAAGTACCGTGAGGCTCCCAGAATCCCCCACACGGCCGCATCCTGTACCAGCTGGAGTCTCCGGGTGCACCTCAAGGGGAGCCCCATGTAGAGAGCATTATTTATTTTATTTATTTATTTTATTAAATTTATACCCCGCCCTTCTCCTTGTTAGGACCCAGGGTGGCGCACAGGGATGTTAAAATACATACAAAATATATAAAATATATGAAATTTAAAATACTTATTCTAATAAATAAACCCTGCGCTAAAAACCGAATTAAAATCCCAAGTTTAAAAACTATCTAATAGTCAGTATGGAGGTTACGCTAGGCCGGCTAGATGAAATAGGTGTGTCTTCAGGCACTTGCGGAAGAGGCAGAGGTCGGAGATGGTGCGGAGTTCAGGGGGTAAGTCGTTCCAGAGGGCTGGGCCCGCCACAGAGAAGGCTCTCCCCCTGGGTGTCGCCAGTCAGCATTGTCCAGCCGACGGCACCCTGAGGAGGCCCTCTCTGTGGGAGCGTATCGGTCTGAGGGATGTATGGGGCAGGAGGCGGTCTCGCATATAACTAGGCCCCGAGCCAATGTAGCACTTTAAAGATGGTCGTTAAAACCTTGAAGCGCACCCGAAAGACCACAGGAAGCCAGTGCAGCTCGCGCAGGATAGGTGTTATGTGGGAGTGTCTAGGCGCTCCCGTAATCACCCGCGCGGCTGCGTTCTGGACTAGCTGCAGCTTTCGGGTGCACCTCAAGGGAAGCCCCATGTAGAGAGCATTACAGTAGTTGAGTCGAGACGTGACGAGTGCTTGAGTGACTGTGCGTAAGGCACCCCGGTCCAGTAAGGGGCGCAATTGGCGCATCAGGCGAACCTGATGAAACGCCCCCCTGGCCACGGCTGCCACATGATCTTCCATAGACAGCGGGGAATCCAGGAGGACACCCAAATTGCGCGCCCTCTCCACGGTGGCCGGTGTTTCGCCCCCAATGGCCAGAGTTGGAATAATCTGGCTGAACCGGGGCGCCAGTAGTCCAGGTGGGAAATAACGAGGGCTTGAGTGACCATGCGTAGGGAATCCCAATCTAGAAAGGGGCGCAACTGGCATATCAGGTAAACCTGATAGAAGGTCCCCCCTGGCCACGGCTGTCACCTGGTCATCCAGGGACAGCCGAGAGTCCAGGAGGACGCCCAAGTTGCGAACCCTTTCTGCGGGGGCTAATGACTCGCCCCCGATAGCCAGAGATGGAACTAACTGGCTATATCAGGATGCCGGAAACCACAGCCACTCGGTCTTTGACGGGTTGAGTCGGCGCTTGTTCCTCCCCATCCAGATTCGTACGGCCTCCAGACACCGGGACATCACTTCAATGGCATTGTTGGGGTGGTTAGGCGTGGAGATGTACAGCTGAGTATCATCAGCGTACTGATGGTACTCCACCCCAAAACCACGGATGATCTCACCCAGCAGCTTCATATAGGTGTTGAACAAGAGGGGTGAGAGGACCGACCCCTGAGGCACCCCACATGTGAGGGGCCTCGAAGTCGATCTCTGCCCTCCTGTCAATACAAATTGCGACCGGTCGGAGAGGTAGGATTGTATCTACCACAATTTTTTTCCATTTGCTTTGCTTTTTTAGAACTGTAATCCAAAAGATCAGGGTGACCTATTTGTATTTTTATCCCTGTGAGGCTTCATTTAGTTAGACAATAGAAGCATTCAGCAGAATAGCTCAAAAAGAACAACAAGAGGTCTGACATCCAGATGTGTTCCATTTTTCATGTCTCTCCAACTCTACATTTAATTCTCTTGTTTGTTAGGTAATTTGTTGGGGCAATTATATGGCTGCCCAACTTGTAAATTAAGAACCTGGGTGGCTGACATAATTAAAAACACAGAAGAAAATAATCTAAGTACATCAAAAGCTCACAACCACATCACATTGTAACATAACCGAGGCCAAATCACAACATATTAACATTCTAAAACTATGTCTCAGAAAGGCTCAGCTAGCACCTTAACAATGTCTGGGGAGGGGAGCAGGGAGTAGGCTTTTAAAGACCTTACCAAAGGCCAACTGGTTTGGGACCACCCAAATCTGAGGGAAGATAATCATGAACATTTCAGTCCTTTGCCATGTAGACCTGTAAAAGTGACAATCATCTCTTAATTGCACAAGGAAGTTAAACTCACAGCATTTACAGTTTCCATAGTGCACCTGTTACACTGGCAGCCCTTGATGTTCTCTAATTATCTGAACTGTTCCATGTTATACCAAATTAAGCTTCTGTGTGGTTTTCAAGGACAACTCTCTATAGAATAATTTCCAATAACCTGAGTTATGAAGTCACCAGGTCATGAGAGACTGCAAGTCCATTTTTCCTCCTGATCCAGGAAAAGCTACAAGAAAGATACAAGATAGAAATTGTGCAGTGGCCTTCCTGGTTATGGCCTGTTCTTCAGAGGTCTAGGAGACTCTACAGTTCTCTCTGTTGGATCACTATACCATCCAGAGTCAAAACAGACTGTTGCTGGATTCCGTTTCAGATTTCTTAACCACTCTGCCTTGGTAAAATTAAATTTAAGCCTGTTTATTTCTACCTAGGCTTTATCAGCTGTCGTGTTCCAGACAGACAGACAGACAGACAGACAGACAGACAGACAGACAGACAGACAGACAGACAGACATAATCATGTGATAAGGAATCAGATGAACGGACCAACATCAGAATGCTGATGGACAAGGGTGGTTTAGTAATTTAAGAGTGAATATATGAAGTGATGCCCTTCTTCCTATTCAGCCTCCATAATTTTGTCTTCAATGTAATTCCTCAAACTCATAGATATCTTTTCATTGCCCAAGACTTTGGGTCTAGGGTCTAAGATATTTTCACTTGAATTAATCTCCCAGTGTTTCAGAACATCTTCAGAACTTAGTTAGGTAAGAACTGGTTATGACCCATCTGCTCCCAAAAGGTAAATGGTTGCCTCTATCTGTGATCACAATTTAAATGATCTTGAAAACATATTTATAAGTAAAGCCCATTCAAAAACGGCCTGTTTAAAGCTATCAAGTCTTGATTATAAATGATTTTTTTCATGCTTTAATGTGTAAATTGAAGTGATTCCACTTCAACATGGGTCAGTTATCCAGAGAAGTGATGGGTTTCTCTTCATTGGATGATCTGGATTCTGATACTGAGCAGGGGATTTGATTTATGGGCTTACAAGTCCCCTAATTATCACTATATTATTATTAAGCTTGTTCATTGTTTGTGTTTAAATGGAAAATGATACTTTGCAATTTGCAGGAGTGTAAATAGAGTGTTTGTCTTTGACTCACTGAAGTAGCAACTCTCTCTCTTTTCACGCTCATATGACTGCAGAGGAATCTCCCTCCCTAAATTTTTCTGATAATTTGAACTCAAAACCAATAGAGATACAAGAAGTCCCTTGTGGGCATATAAATAAATTCCAACTTTCAGAATCATCTCCCTTCAGATCAGTTCAGAAAATAAAATTCTCATGATACCTTGATCATCTTTAGAAATAGCTTTTCGTATATATGAAGTTTTGGTTGGGTGGCTTCAAATTTCTAGTTCTGTGTGACCCAAACCCTAAGTCCTTTCCAAGATAAGAAAAAAAAAGCAAGAAATATATTAATAATATTAATATATTAACATACTGTTTATATATTAATAACCAAATGGTTAATCTTTAAAATAATTGTAATAATAACACTTATCATAAACACTTATTCGGCAATGTTTGGTTATAAAAGTAGAAAGGAACCACTTAATTTTTCAGCTCTTGTTTTTCTTTTTGTTATTTTTTTCTTTAAAAAAAAGACAACACAGAAAACATACACTGAGCAAGATAGGCTGTAGTTTAAACCACATTAATGATGTCAAGTGAAAGCTTGGGAGTCCCAATGCAGTGCTTTACTCCTAAATGCAGAGAAGGTGATATTGTTTTATGAATTGCATTGAGGCAAAGCAACTTAAACATCTGGAATTAGTCCATAGTTGCCTTTATGGAATGTTGATTTGACACCTGGGCTAGAATATTTTCATTTCTTCAAGCTATTAAAGATAATGCTGGGTTTCAGGTTCACAGTTTGAGCTCACTGAACTGTAATGTTGCAAACTCTCTAGTGCATACGTAGCCAGAGCAACGTTTCTCTCCTTCAATCCCAAAGCCCTTTCATATCTTCCCAGAAGCCTATTTCCTTGTCACAGATTTTCTCACTTCAGATGCCTGCGGCATAATGACCCTGAATTTCTCCCTTGCCATCTTTAGAATCAATAACCTTAAAACAATATTACTGGTCCCTTCTGAGTGCAGGTCTGAGCCTGCCATCCATTCAGAGGTAAATATATAGAACAAAAAGCTAGAGAATGCTTCAAAACAAAATGAACCCCTTCATTTGGATTAGATCGAGATTTCCTATTTATCATGCTTTTTTACATGTACTACCAACTTTTTTCTCTCTCTCTCTTTGTTTGTGGGTCCCACATAGAGAGAGGGATGGGGGGGAGGGAGAGGGAGAGGGAGGGAGGAACAGAGGCGTAGCGTGGGGGGTGCAGGGGGGGCCGGCCGCACCGGGCGCAACATCTGGGGGGGCGCGCGGCGGGTGAGCTTTGTTTGGTCTCTGAAGTAACTTTTCCAAACAGCCACGGAAAAAGAAGGGAGGAGGAGGAGGAGGAAAGCCCCAAGGGCGTGTGTACGCGCGCGTTGGAGGGGGGCGCGGGAAGGTCAGAAATCAACCTTGTAAATGAAAACATTGCCTCCGCAAGTTTTTGGCGTGGCGACGGCGCTTGGCATCCCCCGCGCCCGGTCGGGGGGCAGCGGCATCCCAGCAGCACCGCCAGCCCCCCCTTTGCAACCTCTGCTCCCCGTTGGCGTCGCCAGGAGTTGACCCGGGAGAAGGACACCCGACGAGCCGCCGGCCCGGAGCAGCGAACCCGCGCAAACTTTTCGCCCCCTCCCCTCCTTCCCCCGCCCCTCCCGCCGGGTCCCCCCAAGCGGACTTGGAAGTGGCAGAAGAAGCCCTTGGGCTGCTGCTCCCTTTCCCCATCCCTTCCTCCCACCCCCACCCCCATTTTTGTTAGTCTTGTGTGTCTTGTTTGTTTCTGCATGAAAAGAGTGGGGATTGGAAGAGTCCTGTGCGGAAGCTCTCCAGCGGCGGCTGAGGGAGGAGGAGGAGGAGGGCGGCTGAAGAGACGGCGGCAACACCAGCATGCCGAGGAGAAAGCAGCAAGCTCCCCGGTGCTCTGCAGGTAACCCCCCCCCGCCTCCTCCCCTCCTTTCCACAACCCCTCTCGCTTGCTCGCCCGTTTGCTCGCTCGCTCACTCGCTCGCGCTTTCCCCACTCTGCCGCCGCTCTCCTCAGGGCTGCCCGAGGAGGAGGGGAGGGGTTAATTTAGAATAGCAAGGCCTGCAGCAGGGATTCAGACGCCCCCCCTCCCCTTTCCCGGTCTTCCTAGGTCTCTCTAGCAAGGTTCAATTAGGCCTTGAATGGCTGAGGGGAGTCTTCGCAGCTCGGGGGAAAGAGCGGGTGAAGAAGAGGGCGTCCGGGGGTTGGCGGGTTCCCAGCAACGTCTCTTAGGCGAGGCTTGGTCTAGTTTTGCACTTCTCTGCAGGGAAAGGGGGAAGCCAGAAAAGAGCAAGCCTCTGAGGTGTGTCATGCCGACGACCCACCCGGGGCTTTAACACAAAAAAAAAAAAAGCCTCCATCCTCTTTTGACCGGGTTTTTTGGGGTTTTTTTCTCTCTCCACCCGCTGTGGAAACTTCGTCGGAGCCCAATTTGCTGCTGGCTGTGCTTGGGGCAGAAGAGTGGCGGTTGGTGGGGAGGCTGCGTCGTGGGGGTCTCTTGTCCAGTGTGCCGCAGAGTCGAATGGCAACTGAGAAAGCTCTGCAGGTATGCAAAACCTATTGCATACCTACAGAGAGAAGAGTTGGAAGACGCAAGAAGATGGATGGTGAGAACAGTTGTGATGCTGGCTTGACCTTAATACAGGAAACAAGCAGAGAACAACTGGAAGCAATGGATCAGCTTCAGGCAGAAATTAAAAAACGTACTACGCAGATGAATACGCTGCACCAGCGATTTGCTTTTTTGCCAATCCAAACATTGTTGGATACTAAAAAAGATGATTTTATTAAGAAACAAATTCAGCACACGTGTGCTCAGTACACGGAATTGAATGCTGCATCTATGCTCACCGAAATAACTCGACTTCGGCACCACATTATCTTGTATAAGGAGGTCAATCCTGATGAGCGGGTTGCAAACTGGTCAGCTTTAGATTTGCTTCGCTGGGTGTATAAGTGGAAGCTGCAAGAAAGTTTAACTAACTTTGTTGTCACATTAAGAATCTTTCTTACTATCACTGTTTCTACAGCGAGTTGTGAAAGAATAGCATGGCCCATGCTAGGTTACTACATTTGTAGATTTGTATTCATAGACCTGCTGAAAATGTGGAGAATGTGTAATGCATGTTCGCACTCAATAAAGTGTTTGAAAATAAACTTGTATTTAGATGCATTTTACTTTAATTACATCAGTATTTTCATAACAAACAATACATGTGCTTAGGGGGTAAGGGTTTCTTTAACTAATCTAGTGGAAGAGACTCGAGTGCTAAAATCCACGGGTTAGGGGGCGCAAATTACTTGCTTTGCCCCGGGTGCTGACAACCCACGCTACGCCACTGGGGAGGAAGGAAGGAAGATGATGATGAATAGGAATAGGAATAGCAATAGCAATAGCAATAGCAATAGGATGGCATGGATAGATAGATAGATAGATAGATAGATAGATAGATAGATAGATAGATAGATAGATAGATAGATAGATAGATAGATAGATAGATAGATAGATAGATAGATAGATAGATAGATAGATAGATGCCATTTACAGTACAAGAATGGAATTATAGGAATGGAGGCAATCACAGAGCAGAAGAAACATCTTTGGTTAAAGCTGAATATATACAGTGTGTTATACCAGGCTTATCCTAATGGCACGAATTGACTCCTTATGTGTTCATTTTGCTGCTTATTGTCTGATTCTGCAATGCATCAGGACACAGGTTTACGCTGTTGTGTGAATAGGACACTGGATGCCATGATGCCCTGGGGTCACAGTGTCGTACAGTGAGACAGATGACACAGTTAAGGGTAACACATAAGAATATGATGCCAACATGGAGCTCTTGGCATTATTTATCTAACTCTTAACCTGATTATGTGCAGTTTGGGAAGACAGAAGAAGCAGGAGGAAGTGCAGAGAGAGTGCACCTTGCTTTTTTTTTTTAATGCGATTGCTGCTCATGTACTATCAGGCTGGATGGAATCCTTTAGAAAAAAATACAGCTTGCTGTTTTCTGGTGTAAATTTCCTGTGCATGTTGGCATGTCACACACACACACACACTTCCAAATGTGAAAAGGCTAAGTATTCATATTCCCCATTCTCTTGTATGGATCTTCTCTGATTAGTATATGAATTGGGTCTATTTGTACACATATAGCGGTATTAACTATAAGTGTTTCTGTCTTCAGATAAATGTTTCCATGTTACATAAATTTAAACATGTAAGAAGATTCAAGGTTTGCAGACTGTCATGCAAAAGGGCAGGCTAATAACAATGATTAATGAATTATACTAATATCATTCTGAGTTGCATTCAAGAATCAATATCCTAACTGGATAACAGCTGAAATATAATGTGAAACTGAATTATTTTGTCATCGTGTCCTCGTATATTTTTTGTGAAGGTACAGTTGCTAGGGAAACCACATCATCCAACTTTTTGTGTGTGTGATTCCATTTCAGACAATTCTCTTTTACTAAAGAGACCCTTATCTATCTTCTTCTTCTTATAGAAACAGATACTATGCCATGGGCCAAGGTCTGATCATCAGTGGTCTTCTGAAGCACTGTAGATGACAATGAGCAACCAGAGACTTATCTTGTATCTACTATAACATTATTTCCAAGGTTCTTAATTCTCCATTTTACTTTAGAAAATAGTGCTTACTTTGAAGCCATTACAGGACAGCAACAATTTATAGCAATCTAATAGAGACAGAGATCATTCTCCAGATTGTCTCTCTCTACGCAGTTGGGTTACAAGTTAACTGAGAAAAATGGATTTACAAATTTATAGTTGGCAGTATCTAGATCAGTGATGGCTAATTTTTTCTGGACCGTTTGCCCAAAGCATGCACACACGCACCCAAACCTCCCAAATGCAATGTATGTGTGGCCCCCATGCATGTGCATGTGGCCCCCATGCATGCACACTCCATGCATGCATGCGCTCCCGCATGTGCTCCACCCCCCCCCCATGCATTCACAGAAGAGACTCAAAGAGCAGCTGGCCAGTGGAAGGTGTGCACATATGCATGGCAGAACTGACCTGGGACAACAGTTCACATGCCCACAGAGAGGGTACTGCATGCCACCTCTGGCATGTGTGCCATTGATTCGCCATCACTGGTCTAGATGAATTATACAGCCCTTTGTCTATACAATTATAAAAGCTAGCTGATATAATGATAAAATCTGAGGCTTCTCATATGTAAAAATCAATGCATGCTTTAGGATACAGCTGTAAATGTTTAGATACTTGTGTATTGATCTAATATCAAATTATGCCTCAGATAAGACTAGACTGGAGGTAGCCATTGATGCCACTTAGATTTTCTCAAAGAAATAAGTTGGAATCTGAAAGCTAGAGAATACCAAAACATTTCTATAGTGTAGTCACGAAACCTATTATGGCTGTAGAAAACTCTGAGCAAAGTACTCCCTTGAAGTAACATTTGCCACATTACATTCCCATTTCAGAGTGAAATAATGTGATCATGTTGCTCCACCTTAGTTCAACTTCTCATCAATTTTGGATGAAAACCGTGGGATAATAAGTTATCTGGCATTTGTTCTAAATGTTTAATTTCAATCATTTTTTTTTTAAAAAAACTATTTTTTTCCATGGCTTGAACTTCCAAGAATCAGAGAATCTCTACATTCCAGCCTTAGGAAACTCCAGCACTCACGGGTTCTCCAATCATCTGATATTAGCCCAGACTGGTATGACAAATCCTGAGACCAGCTTTGTATGACTTTTTTATTTTTATTAATCCAATGTATACCCCTGCCCTTCTCCTAAAAAAGGACCCAGGACTGCTGGGGAAGATGCATCTCCTAGAGTTTCTGAATCTAGAATATATTAAATATAAACCTGAATCCACTATGTGTCCTCTCACCACTGATTTTATTGACTTTCACACTGGACATAGCTTCTCTACATATGACAAACATTGTTCCTTGTGTGTATGATTTCAAAAGGCGACCAATTACAAGTCTTAGTGTAACGTAACCATTCAAAGTTGTGACTCCTCAATTTAGTGATTCGAAACAATGACCTTCTGAGATTACTTAATCTCTTAGTAACTTTAAAGGCAGAAAAGCAGATAGAAGCCATATATTCTAACAGGCTAGCAAACTTTGGCAGAATGGACAATATAGATATAGATTTATTTTATTTTTATTTTATTTTTCAAATTTATACCCCGCCCTTCTCCTTGCAAGGATCCAGGGCGGCGCACAGGCAATATTAAAAAACCATACAAAATTACAAAAATACATTATTAAAAAACTATTAAATTATATCCCGTGCTAAAACCCTTATAAAACCTTAAGAATTTAAAATTTATACAAATAAAAGTCAGAAACGGGGGGTTATGCTAGGCCGGCTTGTTGGAATAAATATGTTTTAAGATGCTGGTGGAAGAGGCGGAGGTCTGAGGTGGTGCGTAGATCAGGGGATAGGTCATTCCAGAGGGCTGGGCCCGCCACAGAGAAGGCCCTTCCCCTGGGCATCGCCAACCGGCATTGCCTGGCCGACGGTACCTGGAGAAGGCCCTCTCTGTGGGAGCGGATCGGTCGAAGGGATGTATGGGGCAGGAGGCGGTCTCGTATGTAGCTAGGCCCCGAGCCATGGAGCAATTTAAAGATGGTCGTTAGCACCTTGAAGTAATTGTCAAGGTTCTGACTGATGAATCCAACCAAGTCAGCACTCTCAGAGAACTTTTTTTTTTATTGAGGACATCGTTTTGGCACACATGATAGCAAACCCAGCTCTAACCATTTCCCGCAGTTTGGGTAAAATTAAATAATAGATGTTCCCTTCCCTCCTTGTCACATTGTCCAATTATGTATTCTGGTGTCTCCCTAGCAACTCCTCCCAATCTCTGGCCAGCACCTGTTGAGGTGATCTTGGTTCCCATAGGACAACAAGTTGTTATTCTCTGGGCTGACATTCCAAGCCTCTTTCCTCCCTCCCCTCCCCCCCAAAAAACTGTGTGACAATCAGAAACAAAAAGGTGGCTGTGGCAGCCTACATTCATTTTGAAGTTGACAGTAATTTGTCAATGTTGAAATAAAATATTCAGATGGAATAGTCTTGTCAGGGTGCATTTGAGAAGCAAAAGGTGGCACATATGAAGGGATTAGACAGCTATTTGTCCAGAATGGTGTAGTAGGGTCTCATACCTGATCATGGGAATTGACTAGAAGAACTCCAACTCCATTATTCTGTATTCTAATTATTTACAGGAACATTGAAGTCAGTAGCTCACCTGAACCTTGACACTGGGGCACAGAGAGAGTATGCAGGTAAATAGACAAGAAAAGAGAAAAGTAGCCATGGCTTCCTGTTCTTAGAGGTAACGACACCCGCTTTGGGGGGGGACTAGCTTAATGTTGCCCATAGACTTTCTTCCAAAAGGAGTTAAATATGTGGAGCTTGGTATAGCCAACTGGACATTCAGAAACCTAAGTTGAATTCAATTTCTTTGGCAGACTTAATACAAAAGAGTAACATTCCATTAGCATAAAAGAGAAGAGGAGAAAGAACAGAGCTAAGGTTTGCATCTGGCCACATTGGAGGAGTTGAGTTGAGAAAGTGAATGAAACCCAAGTGAGTAAGGTTTCCCAATCTAAAAGAGCTGGGGAAAGGGAGGGGAAAGGGGGGGGGGAGAAAGTGAAGAGGAAGAAAAATCAAATGAAAGGTAAGTAAAAACAACATTACATTCTAAATTCCCTTTCAGCGTATTAGACTGGTAATTGGCTCAAAATATTTATAAGCATTGAGATTGCTTCTAATAACTGTTTTTTTACTTCAATTTTCCTCTTTCAAAAACCATAGTGTCTGAGTTTGCCTTGATGTATTATTTCCCTTTACGTGATTTTGTGAATTTATTTTTTGGAGCAATGACAAAAAGGAGCGATAATAATATTACTGTTTAAGACTTTAATATAAAATTTTAATTATTTCTTAAGATGATATGATAAACCTAGTTCTATACATTTAATTAACAAAATAATGAGTTTTAAATTTAAGAATGGTAAATCCTCTATTCATTTACTTATATTTTATTCCTCATCCACTCTTTTTCCACTTTCCTTCTTTTTTTAACTTTATGTTGTTATTTATTCTGTTCAGTGGGGTGAGGGAAATCAAGTGGCCAGATCAGAGTCCATTGTATCAATCAGTCCCTCCCCCAGATGTTTTCCATATATGGATCTGAAACAGGGATAAAATTCAGCAGGTTCTGACAGGTTCTGGACAACTGGTAGTAGAAATTTTGAGTACTTCGGAGAACCGGCAAATACCACCTCTGGATGGCTCCGCCCCCATCTATTCTCTGCCTCCCAAACTGATCGGGAGGGAATGGGGATTTTGCAGCATCCTTCTCCTGGAGTGCAATGGGAATGGAGATTTTGCAATATCCTTCCCCTGCCACACCCACCAAGCCATGTCCACAGAACCGGCAGTAAAAAAAAAGAGAATTTCACAACTGATCTGAAGCTTCAGCAGGGTATATTGTACCAGAATTGCCATGATATCTCCAAACACTTTGGAGGCCCTTGATTCAATTTGTTCTTTCAAAGCAAGTATCCATTTTCATTCACAAATTTGCTGCAAAGGGCATGATTTAATCAAAGCTTTCTCAAATCAAATCATCCCACTGACGCTTCCCAGCATTATAAATTGACTCCTTTGAAATGAGCCATATAAACCTTACCAAAATAACAAATGTCTTTCACTGGAATTAAACACGTCAAGAAGCAAACATCAGACTCTGCAGTTGATTGAATCTCAACTATTAAAAGTAGACCAAAAGCTTTAATAGTATGATTTTAGCCACTAAAATCAGGCTAGTATCAAGAAACAAATGTTTCCTTTTGATTACATCCTTCTCTTGGACTTTAGAAAAAATCAACCTTTGTGAATAGGTTGATAACCTGCTGTAACTCATTATAAGATTTAGAATCATTCTTTTTCGAGATCTATAAATAAAGGATTAAACAGAGGCTGCCAAATGTTATGTAACTACAGCTTACAGTGTTTGGGATTGTTTGTAGTTCAGGAATACTTGCAGATCCTTTTCCTCTACCATGGAAAAATGTTATCAGAAAAATCAAAGTGCTTCATTATGTTTAATTTAGTTAATACTTTCTCCTCTGGGCCAGCAGTAACAAAGAAAAGGTGTGATTTCTTTTCATATGTTGAATGAGATACAAATGGCGATTGCTTTTATGGGTGATAACAAGACATCTGGATGAGAAAAAAAACAGGCATGGGATAAAAAAGAGAAATGAGAAAGCAGGAAAAAATGCTGTCTTTTTTAGCTTTCTTTCTTAGCTCACTCCTTTCTTAGCGCCTATTAAAATCCACAGGAGAGGTGAATTACAGGGTCACGATGCTCAAGCATTACAAGTCCCCATGTTCTTATTTCTGAGTCGATGAAAATAAACATTGACAAAAGCAACTGTATGGAAATTCTCCTCTTTATTCAGATTGTGAAAAAAAAGAAATCTACCATGCAAATTCATCTTGGGGAGCTGTGATCGCCTTTTAAACCATTTTTACTAGACAGGAAAGGAAATTCCAATTGCCAGGAAAATTATTCATTATGAATTATTCTCACATCTTCAGAAGTGTTGTTCAGTGAAATGAGTTGCTATTATTATTTGTATTTATAGCAAATGGTTCACTCTTTCTCTCCAGGAGAGAGACTCATTAGACTGATCCCACACATAACATAATGGCTGTAATCCATGTCTCTTATTTATTTATAGGCATTTCTGAATTTGTGTGTCTGGAGCTGTCTGAGTGGATTTCCATAGTGGAGTAAGGTTTCTTTCCAAGGGAGAGATTCTGTGTCCACTTCTCTAGAGAGAAAAAAAGATCTAGCAAATGACACACCACTCAGTGAATTGGACTCTTTGTAAGTCATGATTATCTTCCAAAAGATAGTGTTGAAAATACTTCTTCAGTCTTTGGAAGCTTTTGCACATGATCAGAAGAAGAAAGTTAAAATGCAAGTCAGATGGTGCATGAAGTACAATCTCTTTCCAAGCACAATATATATAGCACAGATGTAGGGATTTATATAGCACAGATGAAGAATATGTGTGTGTGTGTGTGTATACACACACACATTCACACACACACACATACACACATACATTCATATATGTATGCATACACACACATATCTACGTGTGTGTGTGTGTGTGTGTGTGTGTGTGTGTGTGTTCCAGCATAACTCTGGAATGCCTTGAGCAATCTCAACTAAACTTGGTACCCAGATGACTCACTCTCTGGATACAAATAATGTGGGGGTAAGACACCCCTCACACCCCTCGGGGTGTGTGTTCTATTAAGATACATCCTGTTCTACCTTAAAATGGCTTATACCATGATGCCGTAAAAGGTCTTCTACTGTACAGCGCAGTGCAGTTGCCATGGTAACAGCTTCACAGTGCTCCACAAGGGGTTCCCTCTGGTAACAAGAAGATCCGTCTGGACATTTTCAAAAAATCAGGGCTTTTCCTATCTAATACAGGATTAGGATAAATAAATACCTGAGCAATGCCAGGTTATCAGCTAGTAAGTAAATAAAATAAATAAACAGGATGCTTCGACAGACTATGGCTGAAGCCTATAGAAATTTCTACGCTTGAGAAATTTTACCCCACCCCCTTTTTTTTTTACTAATGTGTAGATTGAAACATATTTTTATTTGTTTGTTTGTATTATTATTTATTAATTTTAGAAATAACTGAAGGCAACAAACATATCCAACATATCCTCTTATTTTCCCCCCAACAACAACCCTGTGAAGTACACTGGTCTGAGAGAGAGTGATCAGCCTAAGGTCACCCAGCTGGCTTTCAAAAGTAAGGCAGGACTTGAACTCAGGGTTCCCACTTTTTAACCTGGTGCTTTAAGCACTAGACTGAACTGGCTCTATATTTATGCATATCTTGAAATGCACTTTTATGTGTTTGTGTACACATGCATTTAAAATGTATTATTTCTAATAGCAGCATCTGTAATAGGATGCAATGATATGTGCATTAAGACATCACATAAATTACGCAATGATATTATTATATCTGATGCAAGTACGTATTTTATATCTTTCGTATCATGACACAAATGTCATCATTTGGCCCTTTCCCTTCCTAAGAATGTCTATTGAGCTCTGGGAGCCATGAGAAATGAAGTGCACAAAAAATTATTAGCATAAGGATGAATTCAAATTTATAACTGCATAAATCAGAGAGTATTATAATATAGAGTGCCATCAAACTGGATAACTTAAGAATACAGTTTAAGTTAATCTAAATATTGTTACTGTAAATAACTAAACAGGAAAATATTGTTATTTTGGAATTAGACCCCTTATTTTAAATGTCACTACAATAGCACTCCAATCTAAAAGCTGAATTACATGAGACAAGTACTTATCTTTTTATTTTAAAAATAAACCGCTAAAATAAATCTAAATCAGTATAACATTTCCTGAAATACAGTACATTGCACTTTGAGCCCTCAGAATAAAAGATATTTTAAAAAATATGCTCCAAAAATATAACCTTGAAGCCAAATATTTTTTTTGTTATATTCATTGGAAATAAATTTATTATAGAGACAACAAATTTCGTTCATAGAGGTGAATATCCCTGCTGGTTCTATGCTAAATTATATTTTTCACCATTGGACAGAAAATATATCACTTCTGTGTCCTGGGTAGCAGCTGGTACACTATGGCATTTTAAAAATAGTTATCAAGAACAATAGGTATCAGCAATGATTCATTTGCAAAAGGGAACATTACATTAATACTTAAATCCATTGGCCTTCACCTCTTAATATTTTGCTTTTTTTCCCTTAGTGCTGAGCAATCAGTCAGAGTCAAGATGGGGCTCTGGAATATCTAAGACTTCTCTCCTTATTTCACTTATCAAGTTTATTAAATTTATCTGCCATTCTCACTGTCCAATGTTAAATGCCACCAAGGGCATGACAAGATCTAATCCTTCTTCCAATGCCCCGCCAGTGAACATTTGAACTTGCTTTTTTTTTTTACTTATATACCTATGGGCCTACAACACAAATATACAACTTGAGGCTCCAAGCTACATGTGACACAAACACTTTGAGAGAGATGAAAATATCCTAAGAAGGGAAATATGTCCTGGACACATGTGTGAATGTATATTGTTTGGAGGGTGCAGAGGAGTAGGAGGGGAAGGATGCTTTCCTTGACTGATGAGGTAAAGAAAGATGTTTATGAAATTCAGGATTGTTATTACAGCAGATCCAGCTCCATAACTCTTCTCTTCCTGTCTATTCTCCGTTGTTGTGGCTTGAGGGATTTGTGTCACAGGGGTTTCCTGAAGAGTCTCAGGATTCAATGAAAGATACAGTGCAAACATTATTTGCACTGAAAAGTGCTATGGTGGTGCAGTGGTTAGAATGCAGTGAGGCAGGCTACTTCTGCTGACTGCCGGCTGCCAGCAATTCAGCAGTTCGAATCTCACTAGCCTCAAGGTTGACTCATCCTTCCGAGGCTGGTAAAATAGGATCCAGCTTGTTGGGCAAAATATGCTGACACTGTAAACTACTTGGAGCAGAAGTAGTATTCTACCAGTTTGGACCGGTTCGCCTGAACTGTTAGAGGAAATTGCAAGTGGCCTCGTCCACCCACTCCGGCTCTATGGCATCCGATTTAGCCAAAATTGCATGCACGAAAGGCTGAGCTCATGCACAGAGGTGACGTGTGCAAGCAAAGCGAGCGAGCATGCAGTCACATTTGCAAACTGGTAGGGAAGGTAAGTGAATACCACCCCGATTTAGAAGGGCTGTAAAGCACTGTGAAGCAGGATATTGTAAGTGCTATTGCTATCTAATTAATTGAGAAAAAATATCCAAGCAAGCAAGCAGTTTCAGCTAGTTAGATTTTCCCAGCCAGACAACTTTAAGCAGAATTTATATTCCAATTGTGTCATTTCCTTCTTTCAACCACCCACCTAATAATGCTACTTGCCTGGCTTCTTACAATATTTTTTTCAGAAAGAAGTTCTTTTTGTACTGTATTCAAGATTTCTGCCTAAATTCTATTCCTCTGCACTGCATAGGGAGGAAAAATCCCATACTACCTCTTCATCTTCAGCAGATATTTTTGGATTGTGTCTTCCTCTATTTCACCAACCGAGGAACAAAACAAAAATTCAGAACTGTAATACTGTCCAGGATATTTGTGGTTTATCAATTTCCTTTAGTAAATCTAGATCCATCTTAGTTGCACCCATTACAATTCTTCTGTTTCAGTTCCCTTCCTAGTTCTTTCCAGAATTCCTCTGGTCTCATTAAAGTTCTACCTTGAGTCTCAGTCCAACATCTCAACTGCCTAAGAAAAACCGTAACTCTTAATCTCATATACTCTTACAAAATAGCTATTGCAAATCATCTTTGTGAGCTATGTAAACAGCCAGTAAGAAACCATGAGAAATGCAGGTTGTCATAGCTCTACACCTTATGGAGGCCCAATGTGAGAGGTTTGCCTTGAAGCTGGAAAAGTTTTACTTACAGTACATCACTGAATTTCAGGGTCTAATCTGTGAAACTGGCCCAATGCAGATGAATGCCAAGGCATTTAACTTTAAAACACTGCCTAGATCTAGAATGAAATTTGGAAAAACATCTTTATTTTCCTATAGTATAGCACAGGGAAAACATAAAGAACGAAAGCATTCAGATTTTGGCAGTGATTGTATTTTATTGAGAATACTTGTTCCAAATTGCAGACAGAAAGAATGAGAGCTTGAGGATTTTGTGTGCATAAGGAATGAAAATGTTCTTTTTAAATATTTTGGAGCTGATTGTTGGAAGTGAGATATCAAAGCCTCTTATCTGGCAGAAAATGAGTCGCTCAGCATGCCAAGTCGGCTAACAAATAAAGCTTAGATAGAATTACTCATGAGGAGAGTTTGGTGATAAGAAGATAGAACCACTTGGACTAAATAGAAAAGGGCCTTGCCAAGGTCTCTCCAGAAAATGCTCTGTGTTTCCTAAATTCAGACTGATAGGTAAGTTATAAAGATCCAATCCAATAGGTCATCTATAGGTAGTAGGCTCTTGTGCACCCTGCCACTCCAACAACAGCCATCTCTGGCCAACTATGCTCATGAAGGACCAAGCTGGATGAACTTCATCAGCAGTGGGAGGAAAAAAGATGCAAATGGTCAGCTGGTAATGGCAACGGTGACACAGAACTTGGTGACCAAAAGAGCAGAGATTGGGGAGTGGAGATAGATAGTGGTGGGGGACTTGAAGCTCCCTGTGGATTAAGTATGGATGGATTGCCATTCACTCAAATTTTGACTACATGACTGTGAAGGCACTGCAAAGGTCATATCTTCAGAGATCAGGCCTGAGTACCATTCATTCAGCACCATTGTTTGAAGAGCTATTGAATGAAAGTCATTAGCAAGGCCAACCTATAGTGTATGTTTATAATCTTACAATAATATTTTTTCTGTTATCTAATTAATTAGCTAAAATGTTTATGGCCAGCCCATTGTCATGCACAAATAACCAAAATATTTGTTGAGTTCAAACCATAGAAAAATTTGTTATTGCTGCCTCTAATACAAGAATTTAGCAGCCAGTGGTGAAAAATTGGTGCTATATAAGGATCAATAGAATTCAAGGGGGAACGATACGCTCCCACAGAGAGGGCCTTCTCCGGGTACCGTCGGCTGGACAATGCCGGCTGGCGACACCCAGGGGAAGGGCCTTCTCTGTGGCGGGCCCTGCCCTGTGGAACGACCTTCCCCCTGAACTCCGTACCATCACCGACCTCCGCCTCTTCTGCCAGTGTCTAAAAACACACCTGTTTCATCAAGCCGGCCTAACATAGCCTCCGCTGTGACTAGTATTAGATAGTTTTAAAATGGGGGATTTTAATTGGTTTTAGCGCAGGTTTTGATATTTAATAGGTTTTAAATTTGTGTATTTTGTATTATTTTTGTATGTTATTTTAAATTCCTGTGCACCGCCCTGGGTCCTTTTGGAGAAGGGCAGGATACAAATTGAATAAAACTAAAACTAAACTAAACTGGACTTGGGTCTCTTTTGACAACACAATGACTGAAAACTGATGACCGTTCATAAGTTAATGGCTATTTGTATATGAAAAGTTCAGGAGAAATAATGGAGGGGTGTAAGATTCAGTTGCAACTAAAAACCGTATTTCATTTTATAGGACTCACCAATTAAATCCTAAAACTGAGAGTGTGAATTGGTTCAGGATTTGCCCACAGCAAAAGTACACCAATATTAGAGATGCCTCTTCAGAGATCACTTTACAGTCAATTATATAAACTGCCAATAAAGCAAGGTGAAATCCATGCTTATCAATCTTTGCTGAAATTTCCAAAGTGTGTTTTCAAGGTTTTGAGCATTAATTCATTCAATACATAAAAATCAATGGCTAGATAGAGTTGATGTTGCACCTGATGTTTGAAATGAGACTTATTTACCCTAGAAGAAAATGCTGCTTTTCTACCTCCATCAATACCATCCCACTCTTGCATTTGGGGTGGGGGGAAGGAAAGTGGCACTTTAAGTGCACATGTTGCAAGTGCTTTATGTGACCATGATGAAACAATAAACTATAATGTTTTCCTTATTCTTCCAATAAATATGACATTCAGCTCTTTGACAACAAAAAGAATTTTCAGCCTGAACTTTGAGGACCATTAACAATTCTATAGGACTGCTTGCCTTTTACTACTGAATATCACATATTTCTGTTCCTTCATAGGATATCAAGCAATATCAACTGTCATCAGTCAATAAAGGTCCAAGCCTTTAACCTACTTTCCAGATCTATATTCCTCCAATAGTGGGCAACCTTTCAAAATAAATTGGCAAAGCTAGAGAATCTGAACATCAATAGCACTTAGATTTACATACCGCTTCACAGTGCTTTCCAGCCCTCTCTAAGCGGTTTACAGTGTCAGAATATTGCCCCCAACAAGCTGGGTCCTCATTTTACACACCTCAGAAGGATGGAAGGCTAAGTCAACCTTAATACCACAAGCCTAATACTGTATAGTAAATTCTTTTTGGTACGGCTGAAGGGAGGAGACTCAATCAGTTTGGGGAAAAAATAATACACAGTGCTTGCTGGCATTTCACAATCTGTTGGTGGCTAATTATTCATGCAGTTCTAATTCAGTTCAGAATCACATCTTAAAACATGAAGAAATGGCATGGTTTGTTTTCCAAGCTTCCCTGTAAAAAAATAAAAAATACAGGAAAAAAAGGAGCAATCTGATTCTTGATGCAATGGGTTTTATTTAGGCTCAGATCTTTTGCTTAGAAATCAAGAGAAAAGAAAAAAAACCACAGCAGATTCCAGAGAAAATTATAATATGGGCTTTGATCTCCACGAACACATATCTGTTCTTGGTTTTCTCTGCATAAGATATTCATTACTTCCCTATCTTGTGATCTCGTTGGTTGGTCTGGCAATATTCATGTTAGATGAGGGAGGTTTTAAATTCAAAAGTGATTGCATTTTTTTTAGCAATTTTGCAAATATAAACAGTTTGCATTTGTCCCATTTTCTCCATTTCCCAATCCCCTCACTCCAAACCCTGTGGGGAAAAGGCATATGTAAAACATTAAGTTAAATTAATGTAAAACTGAAGAAAGAAGTTTTGTGCTATCGATGGGAACTTTAGTTCAGAAGACAGTGGCTAGGACAATGTTCCTCAACCTTGCTGATTTTAAGATATGTGGACTTCAATTCCCAGAATTCCCCAGCCAGCATGCACTGGGGATTTTTTCACCCCAAAATAAATGTCTGGTTCAAAAGACAGGTTTCAGTTTTTATTCAAAAGAAGAAAGTGAAGAGTTAAATTGCGTTTCCCAGGCTTCCTGTAACTTTGATAATTCTCATTTTTTTCAAGCAGGCACAGTTATATTGAACATCTTTCTTTCTTTCTTTCTTTCTTTCTTTCTTTCTTTCTTTCTTTCTTTCTTTCTTATTTATTTGGTTGATTGGCATCATGGCACCAATCTCAACATAGCGATTATAGAAAACAAACTGCATAAACACAATATAAAAGTAAAACTAAATTGAAATTTGGTAGGAATAATTGAAGTATCTATAAGCAGAAAAACAAAATAATTAAACCAGCATAAACAATACAATGGAAACAAAGCTTCTAATAGACTACTTGAAAAAGAAAACAAACAGAACTTTAAAGCAATATTTTTCAAATGTGGTAATTTGGTAAGTGTAGACTTGAGCTCCCAAAACATCAGAAGAAGCATGCTGGCTAAGGCATATGGAAGGTAAGTCCACACATCTTAAAGTTGCCAATTTTGGAAAAAAAAATGCTCTAAAACAACCTTAGAGACAAGATTCAACAGACATTCTGGCCCACTGCCTGGGGAAGGCGGAAATCACAAACCTCAAGGCCTCATGGAATGATAAGATTTCTATTCCTAAGAGAGACTAGCTAATCGTACCTGACAAAACTGAAATTAATTTGACTGAATTGCAGAGGAAAGCACCCATCTGCACATGATGTTTTGCCTCTAGATGGAAACATATATCTGGATATCTATGAACACAGACTTCATAGCTGGCTCAAGAAATAATTTATGTCTGCCATATATTGATGAATTTATTACATTTTTTTTCTTTTAAAAGTTCAAAAATCAATCTACATTTGGATCACTCTGCAGAGTTCCTAGACATGGTACATTGTCAGTGAGACTGAAATGTTATCCATTTAAGATAGCTAAACAAAAATGCATTTCTTTAGATAAATGTTTCAGACATTCATTTAAACTGTTCACTCTGCAACAATTCATTATTCAGTGACTAAGCAAGATGTTTTGAAACATTCTATGTGCTTTATCTTAGAATTAAGATAAAGAACAGAACTTCAGCTGTTGAGATTTTTACATTGTAATGTGTACACCAGTGGTAGGATTCAACATTTCTTACTACTGGTTCTGTGGGCATGGCTTGGTGGGCATAGCAGGGGAAGGATGGTGGGCATGGCAGGGGAAGGATACTGCAAAATCTCCATTTCCTCCCCACTCCAGGGGAAAGTTACTGCAAAATCTCCATTTCCTCCCTATCAGCTGGGACTCAGGAGGCAGAGAATAGATGGAGACAGGGCCAGTCAGGGGTGGTATTTACCGGTTCTCAGAACTACTCAAAATTTCTACTACTAGTTCTCCAGAACTGGTCAGAACCTGCTGAATATCACCTCTGGTATCCACTCTACAGAGTATGTGAAGACTGGTGTTCCTGAGTACAAAAAAGTTAAACTAGTTATTCTGTCACTAATTCATGTCTGACTCTTCACAACCCTATAGACCAGGGGTCCCCAACCTTTTTTGCACCAGGGACCGGTTTCATTTTAAAGAAAATTCCGTGGACCGGCTGGCATAGAGGAGCAGGAGGAGGGAGGGAGAACAGGCGGCGCATGCGCACGCGGGGGGGAAGTCAGCTCATTTGCCCCTGTAGGGCCCCCAACGGCGTGAGCGGGCGCACCTGCGCTCTCCCGCCCCCAGCACGCGCTCTGCCCAGGGGGCTGTCCTCTCCTCCCTCCTCCTCCTCTCCAGCCCTGCGGCCCGGTTCCTATCAAGCCACGGACTGGCACCGGTCCGCAGCCCGGGGGTTGGGGACCCCTGCTATAGACCACAACATGCCAGGCTACCTGTCCCCCACTGTTTCCCAGAGTTTGCTCAAATTCATGTTCATTGCCTTGATGATTCTATATAACCATATCATCCCCTCCATGTCCTTCTCCCTTTGCCCTCAATCTTTATTAATATCAGAGTCTCCTCCATTAAGCCCTCTCTTTTCATTTGGTGGCCAAAATTTGTGAACTTCGTTTTCAGTATCTGTCCTTCCAAAGACAAGTCAGGGTTGATTTTTTTTCCCTCTGCATAAAATAAATCTCAGCAACAAAAGATGCTTTTGTTTTTGTTCAGAAGAAGGAAGGAAAGATTTAAATTGCCTTTTTCAGACTTGTCGGGACTTTAATAATTTTACTCTCTAGTTCTCCTCCTTCACAGCATCTGATGCTATTCATATTTGCAAAAAAACAGTGCATTAGATGCACAGAAAAATCCTGTAAGATGTAATTCTGTAGAACCTAAAGTTTCCATAACAAATTGCTGAACCTTTATAGTTGAATGAGGAGCCTGCATGTCTGGTGAGTTGAATTAATCCTTTATGAGCAAGAAAATACTTTAAAAAAAAAAGAAGAAGTTGACTTTGCATTAATGTCAGCTTGTGAGTTTTGAATAGATAAATGGAAAATAATAATTCTTGGGAATAACTGTCAGAGAAAGTAGCTAAGCTAAAGGATTTGGGATGAAAAATGGAAAAAACCTGGAGGAGGGAGATGGAAACTTTCTACAGTCAGACAGTTTGGGAAAAGCTGTCTTTGTTCCATAATACATAGGTTATTTGGCAATATAAGAAGATCTATATATTTTTACTATGGTTAGAAAAATGTCTTGAAGACCTGACAGCTGTTTTAATAGCAATGATTTGTATTCTTTATAGGTCTATCAAACTAACAGGACAAAAATGGCTTGAGAACCAAAAACACTTGTCCCTTTTAAAACCCCAGATTAAAAATGTGAAAAACCCAAATTCAAAGTTTTGCAATTAACACTTGCCAACAAGAACCCTGCCAAGATACCAAATATTTTCTTGTTGAAAGTTTGAATCTTTCCCGAGATTCCTTTGGGAAATTAGATCCAACATTATCATGGAGAAAGGTACATAGACAATGAATTGTGATTTTTGGAGACTGTGAAAGCCATTCAAGAATGGAGTGTGCCACGGGGGGGGGGGGGGGGAGGGTGTTCAAATTTTTTTACTATCAGTTCTGTGGGTGTGGCTAGGTGGGGTGGTATGCAATTGAGTGGGCATGGCCAACTTGACGTCACTCACACACACTCAGTCACATGACACACACACCCCAAGCCATGCCTACAGTGGTAAAAAAATTTGGGACTCCAATGAAGGGAAGGGGAGGGGAAGAGAAGGGAACAATTCCCAAAAATAGACCTCTGGGAGATTTAGGCCCAAAATTGGGAAGATCAGAGAAGGCAGGGGAAGGAGGAATCCAGGAGACAACTATCGCACGCTGGGGAAAGCAGCTGGGGAAATCAGAGAAGGCAGGACTGGGAGGAATCCAGGAGGAAACCCAGTGGGCAAGTGGGGGGGGGGAGAGAACAGCAGAAAAGAAAAGGTGGGAGATAGGAAAAATGCAGGCGGAGGGGCTGGACTCTGCGAGCAGGGTGGGAGGGAGGAAAGTTCACCTCATCCTGGCTTGGCACAAGGAGGGAAGGAGGAACCAGCTGCAACCCCCCAAAACACCCCCAGGTGCAGCAGGGATTGTGGGAAATTGCAGCGCCTGGATGCCAAATCTCCCCTTCTCAAAAACCACTTCTCGGTAGAGAAGCACTGTCGGCATCTGCAGGCTCTCACTTTGTTCTCCGGCATGGCCCTGATGAATGATCATCACCTGGCCATGTTCCAGACTCCACAGCTCACAAGTGGCTGCCCCTGAGCATGCCGCTACTGTGGATTGTGCTGCTGGACCCCTTCATGCCTCTCTTTTCACCACCTCTGACCCTAGGTATGGCGAGCCCTACAAACATTGGATTGCACCCGTGCGCTTGTGCTCTGCAGTTGTGTATGGCACCTCCACTCCACCCTGGGTTCCTCCTTTTGCATTCCATTTCAGTGCCTTTGGGTGGAGGGAAGCGGGCCCTGCACACCATGCTGGCTCTGTGCTCTGCTCAACCCTAAAGCAAAAAAAATGGAATGTAAAAAGTTTGGCTGCCTTCAGCCACCTCTCCTCTTTAGACTCGTCAGGTCTAGGCACTCCTTTTCCTACTTGGAGGCCAGGTTGGGCCCACCCACTCGGCGCTTTTCCTGCCAGCTGCACAATTGACCAGGCGGTGCCCAGATTGCAGCCAGTGAGGCTGTCTAAACTAGCGCACCCAGTGCTTACTTGTGTGTAGGCAGGAGGAGGTAGTTCTGTAGATCCACATGGCGAAGGTGAAGCAGGGCAAGGATCAGAGTGGGCTGGTTTGGGGGGGGGTGGCCAGCCAGTGCAATAAAAATTTCTCTCTGCATGTGCAGAAGCAAAAACAAGATGGTGGTGCCTATGTCACTAGCAGGAAAAACAGTTCAGGGGTGTAGCAGGCCTGGGTCTCTGCTGGTTCCAGCAACCCAGGCTGTCAAACCACTACTGCTTCAGCCGAACCCAGATGAACCAGTAGGAACCCACCTCTGGAGTGTGCTTTCATCTGGACCTTGCAAAACTCATGCAAAAGTGCTGTGCTTTTGTATAGATTCAAGGCCTTTCAAAAAGCATGTGACAACTGGGTGTGGTTTCACAGAGCTTTCCAAGGCTGCAGAAGTCATGGAAGAGCATTCTCCAAGGTTGCTTCAACAATGAAGTGTGACCCAGAGCAGTCTCAGGTAGTCCACAGAGTCAGTCAATAGAAAGCGAATACTGCCTGAAGGTACATGACAGATCCTGGTGAGCACTGGGTTGCAAGGGGCAATTGCACATTTCCCAAGGCTTGTGTGCCTTGGTGAACAGTTTCAAAAGTGTTTTTTTAAGAGGCAAATGGACTTTCTAGTTTTTCTTTGAAGACATTTCACTTCTCATCCAAGAAGTTTCTTCTAAACTGAAGAAGCATTTTGGATGAGAAGCAAAATGTCTTCAAAAAAAAACAACAACCTCAGAAAGTCCAGTTGCCTCTTGAAAAAGCACTTTTGGGACAACCATGACCTGAATCTCCATAGACACTTGGTGAACAGTGTAAGGTAGCCTTTTTGAGTGGCAGTAATGACACCAGGATTGAGGTCGAGGGCTAGCCTCAATGCTGCCCTGCCCCCATTGGCACCCTTCAGAGTAGCCTAGATTGTGGTGAGACAGAGAATTGGTTCTCTTTTATTGGGGGGAGAGGAAAGACACACCAGCGGTCAAGTTAGGCTTTTTCTGAATTTTTGATTCATCAAGCCTGAAAAGTTCACTATCATTGCAACCACACAAGAGGCAGAATCACGGATTCTTCACATCATTTGGCAATATTGTAGGCTCCTTGTTGCAATGTGCCAACATGATTTTTCTGTCCCTGAGATAGACAGAAAGTTATCATATCTTGCCAGTTCTTGTCCCTTTCTGACTGTCCCTCATTAAGTATTGTGTTATGGTCATGAATTTTGAAGGCCACACTTGCTAGAAATATAATTTTCTTCTCCCTTTCGTATTTCTTATGCAGGAGTTTTGCCCAAGTTGAAAGCCTGCATTGAGGTATGAACAATGTAGCACGTCTTTTACATTCAATAAAATGCACATTTCTATGTTTCCAATGGCATATAGAGGTAGAATTTAAAGTCTGTTTTATCTTTCTATTTTCCAAGTTCAACAAAGCTACAAAAAACATGTTTAAAAATAACAGTATATTATTTTAGAATAGAATATCTGTAGCCCAGTGAAGGGTTTTGACAACATTTAATTTGACATAACACCACAGTGCCCTCTAAAACAGAAAAAAATCCTCTCATACTGAGGGGATTAAATAGATACATTCAACTTTCATTTCCCCAAAAGCTCATTCTATATATATTTCAGTGGATACAAAGGCAGAAGCAGTGATAACTCTGCCATTGTCAGTCCCAAGCCTGGCAATGAGAAAGGAGCAGGGTAGACATCAAACTCTGTGTCAAATTGGCCAACATTTCAACATCGCATCATTATGCGTCAAACCCAAAGCAACACTCGAGATTCGGCTAGGATGTCATGCCCCACCCATACTGCAGACTGGATGAAGTAGTTGGAGAAATGCAAAACTGCACACCCCATAACATGACAGGAATAACACAAAGAACAACAAAAAGAAGAAAGGCAGAAACAGTGATAATCAGAGTGCCTTAATTCTGTTAAGGTTCATTAGGAAGATGGATGAGTTTCTATAGAAACCCAGGACATCAAAGATAGTTGCAAAAGCAACAGTTCATCTTCCTATAAAGGCTGATTTCTATTATTCCCTATATTCTGTAAAACAGAAACAATATTAAGGAAGATTGGTGAAAAGAAGAGCTGCTTATCTTGGAAGACACCAAGTGATTTCTCTACAACTATTTTTTTGCAAGAAGGATGTACTGAAATCCAGGAACTTACTCCGGTAGTAATAACTGATTTACGTAAATCATTGGTATTACCTGAAAGTCTGTATGTTTGGCTATGAGGGACACGGTGGCTCAGTGGCTAAGATGCTGAGCTTGTCGATCTGAAAGGTCAGCAGTTCAGTGGTTCGAATCCCTAGCACCATGTAACGGAGTGAGCTCCCGTTATTTGCCCAACTTCTGCCAAGTTTAGCAGTTTAAAAGCATGTAAAAATGCTAATAGAAAAATAGGAGCCACCTTTGGTAGGAAGGAAACAGCATTCTGTGCACCTTCGGCATTTAGTCATGCCAGCCACATGACTACCGAGACCTCTTTGGAGAGTGCTGGCTCTTTAGCTTTGAAATGGAAATGAGCACCGCCCCCTAGAGTCGGGAATGACTAGCATATATGTGCAAGGGGAACCTTTACCTTTACCTTAAGTTTGGCTTTTGCCTTCCCTTATTTTCCTTACAGTCTCTTTTCCTCATTTATTTATATCTAAGCATTTAGATTCATTAATTTTAAAAGGAAATGTTCACTATTTTCCCTCCTACAGGAAAGTTTGCACATTTACACAACTTCCCCTTGTCATTCACTATTGGCAAAAAGTTTGTTTTCTAGAATTGGAAGAAAGAAGTTCTGAAGAGTCCCCACTTTTACAGACCAGGGAGACTTAAGAAGTTCAGCTTGACTGGTAGCAGTTTATCTTTTTTTTTTTTTTTAACTGGGGAAGCCTTGGAAGAGACGATCTGTCAGGAAGGTTTTAAATTCCCAACTCATGGGACATATTTGCTGTTCATGGTATGCCATGAATGATCAACTACCACTGCTGGTATTCTCCCTGAAGCAGAGGGTCTCAATGGGGCATTAAGCCAGCAGGGTTCTAGATGAAAATTTAAATTTCCTCACTGCCATCACCTTTTGATGGTTAGCTGTCTTTTGCTCAGGTCACAGTAGCCGCAACATTAGTTTAACTACTGCTCTTAGAACTGTTTTAGAATACATTATTGCATACATGTGACGGTGATTGATATCTGGATTCTTGAACGAAATTAGAAAATTAAAATGGACTCATTGCTGCTCAGAGAATATTTTTGGTCAAACCTCCTCCTGCATATTCAGAAGATTATTAGCCCCTTTGCAGACTAGTAAATTTTATTAAATATAAAAGGCATCAGCTTTTATGAACTGCAGCCCACTTCATCAGAGGCGTGGGGTGGGTAAACTGACGTAGGAAACTTAGCACTTTTAATAAAATTTGTTTGTCTGAATAGGTGCTCCTAAGCTCTTTCTGATTGTAGCCTACCATAAACTAATGCAGCTCTCCTTATGCATGAAGTCCTGATATCGGGGTTCTCTGAACTACTGCCAGCAAAACTCATAAGAAAATAGCTCTCTGGCTGACTGGACTGAGACTGGTTTCTTATTTTCACTAAATCCTTTCATATTTTCCACTTCTTTTGAGAATATTTTCATACACCAGGAACCAAAGATGATATCTAGTTCTATTTCAGGCTTGAAAGTTAAAGCCAGAAATAAATGATAGAAGTTTATTTGTATTTTTTAAAATGATCTGATATGATTTCAGCTTTAGAAAATCTAATCCAAGGATGATCCAAGCAGGGCTATGCCCATGAAAGAATGATGATGTAGAATTCAATGGAACAATGACTTTTTTTTTCCTTTGCTCATCACAGTTGGGTCAGTCAAAAGAAAAAAAAGTGCTGTTTTTACACTTCCAATATGAGCTGCCATCAACATGAGACAATAACTACAATTCTTTTCTAATTGTTTCACAGATCTCTTTAGCCACGGTCTTATTCTCAGTCTTTGGAACACTTTCCAAAAGTATTTCCAGATGGCCAGTGACTGATCAAGCCTTCTAATTTCAGAACAGAAACAAGCAAAGGTTTGAGTGAAATGTTTTCATAATCTTAGTTGCCCATTCTGTGTTCAGAGTCATCTGTTCTCATTGGGGAACCATAGCTAATGGGAATGTGCTGAGATGTCCCTCCGCCAATTAGTATTCAGCTACTGACCAACAGCCCCATATCTTTGCCCTTCAGTTTTGTATTGAAAAGCAAATCCTTTTCTTCTCCAAACAAAACAAAATGAACTCATGGAAACATATTTCCTGGCATTACAATCTTGGATGATTGATCTTTCCAACTCATGCCAGTCTGTTGTTACCCTGGGAAAGTAGGCGCTGAGAAACAGAGTGACTCAGATTCCTTCCAATGGTTCACATTCCATGGGAACCATTAAAGCAAAATGTTTCTAGAGCATTATTCCCAGCTGCTGCAAAACATGGCAGCTATTTGTAGAACTGCAGCATGAAAAAGAGGGCTCAAGCTTATACGAAGGGAGTGATAATAGTCCCGATTGTCATTGTACTTTGTGACTCTGTTCTGAGCCCAGTTCCAACTGGCCTGTTTAAATATGGGACTATCTAGTTGGTTTTCTCCAAAATGCTGATTTTTCTATCTTGTCTCTCGAAAGCTATACTGCGTTTGCCTTCAGCACCAGAGTTTTCCAACAGCTGTGTGTTATATGTAGGGGAAAAGAGAAAGACACACAGAGAACGAGAGAGACACAGACACACATAGTGTAACTCTATAGTTACCAGTTCTCCCATCTCACAAAGCAGTTCCAGAGGAGTGGGCATCAGCTGAAGAAAAGCAAAGTGGGGTGAAGCAGCTAGTCACCTGCCAGTTTTCAGTACAGGTAGTCCTCAAATTATGACCACAATTGGACCCAAAATTTATATTGCTAAGCAAGACAGTTGTTAAGTGAGTTTTGCCCCATTTTATTATCTTCTTTGTCACAGTTGTTAAGTGAATCACTGAAATTTTTATGTTACTAACATGGTTATTAAGTGAATCTGGCTCCCCCATTGACTTTGCTGGTCAGAAGGTCTCAAAAGATGATCACATGACCCCATTGTACTGCAACCATCTTAAATACGAGCCGGTTGCCAAACGTCCCAATTTTGATCACATGACCACAGAGATGCTGCAATAGTCATAAATGTGAAAAATAGTCATAAGTCACTTTTAGCAGTGCTCTTGTAACTTCAAACGTCACTAAATGAACTGTAGTAAGTTGAGGACTACCTGTAAAACTGCATCCTAGGGATCAGAAGATACTGTACATTCCTTGTGCACATATCCAAGTGTTTTCTGTAAGGTAGTTGATTGCGTATCCCAATACTGTTCTAAATTTATAGAATTTTCTAAAACCTTCAGATCAGTTTACTTTTTTAAAAAAAAATCAGGATTAATTTAAAACCTGGCTTTGTTATAGCCAGCTATCAACATTTTTGCCTACATGAATATTTACATAGTTAGATCTTTTTTAAAAAGTAACAATTACATTCATAAGAGGGTTTTTTCAATCCTTTTATCTGAAAATGACAGTATTCATTTTGAAAAAGAATTATTCTGTACATTGCACATGTGACTAATCAGGGTAAAATTTCCATTTGCATGGTAATTAAACTTTGCATTGGAAGCTGTTACTGAGATTCATTTAACAGGAGAATGTGAAAAGTTAATTAGAACATACATAAAGGTTTTGGTAGCTGAAAGCAGAGGCATACATTGTAAACCAATTGGCTGTTGCCCAGTATTGGGAGGAAATCCCAAATGAAAATATTGTATTACACTCCAAGTTACCATAGAGAATATATTGTGGAAAATGAAATCATGAGCGTGTTCTTTCAGGAGCCATTTACCACAATAGCTTTTGAGACTGTTATGTTCTTTCCATGTGATCTATAGGGATAGTCGGATTTGTTCAGTTTTATTTGTTTTAAAAAAACATAATAATAATAGATGCCATTGGAAATCAAAATCTTTAAATAATCTTACCAGACTTAAGAGAACATTATGGCTTATAAAAATTCAGCAAAAATGTGGATAGGTTATTGCACCTCAAAAAGAACCTACAAAGGGAATTGGCAAAATAAGCAAATGAGATTTGTAAGGTACTGAAAAAAACAACAACATTAAAGTCTCAAAAAAAGAACCACAAAATGGAAGGGAAGCATATTTCAATATCTCAGTTTCACCAAACCTAGCATAGGATAGCAATATCGACTTTTTTATAGTTAGCATCTGTGTACTACTCACAATGAAATTGACCCATCTGTCAGTTTGCAGTAGCTTGCAATAAATTACGCATTATTGTGTAACCAGATTCTGCAGGCTTAAAACACAATACTATACTATAATAACTCTATTCAATTATTCAGCTAAATACATGGAAACCTCAAGTAGGACATTGTGTTGGTTCTACACACACCTTCATTTTCTGAACCCCTCTGTGGCATTTGAGGATCTGAATGGCAGCTGTTCTTATGTTGATACAAGTGTATACGGATAATACAACTTTTTATTTGGCATTCTGTTTGACTACATCTGGGCTACATGAAAAACTGTGCTGCGTTTGAGCAAATATGATTACAGGGAATAGGAACTGGGTGTGATGGCTACTTTCTGGTCAGTTTTACATAATTTACAATTTACATAATTTGCAATTTACATAGACTGCTGCAAAGCCTTTGATTCAGTCATGCACGATAAACTACTGTTAAAAATAAGCTCTTATGGCATTTCCATAAAGGGCGCAGGCATAAGCGCACCAGCCTGCTTACCGTCCCTGTCCTACTGTCCTCATTTATTTGTATTCATTTCCTTTGTTTATCTCCATGTTCATACTTATACCTGCTATCTTGTACATGTTTGACAAACTAATAAATTAAATAAAAATTAAATAAATAAAATTATACACACTTCGTAGTGTGATGATCTTGAGATTTACAAGACTATGGAGACTGCTGATAAAAGAGTACAAGACTTAGACCAATGTCTTATTCTAAGGTGGGGGTGTCAAACTCATGACCCATGGGCTGGATGGGTCATGCGCTGGCCACACCCACCCATTTTAGCAAAGGGGGGGAGTTGCAATACATCACGTGATGACATGTCATCACAAGTTTGACACCCCTGTTCTAAGGACTCAGGACAGCCAAGAAGATGACTTACAATATCTTTGCCCTGAAGGCACAATTGGTTTCCTTGGCCTAAGTTCAGAGATAAAAGATATTAGTTCGATTTAGGATTTCTTAGAGGTACACTTGACTTACTATTATGAGTCTATCTGGGAGTTTCTTTTCTTAATCACTTTTGACTGTGAATTGTCTAATTCTGTCTTTTTGTTCTTCTCAAAGTTGTTTTCTCCTAATTTGATCTCAAAATCTTCTCCTTTGCAGGAGATGTGAGCAGGTGATGATCTTGAATTATCTTACCTTGTGTTTGCTACAGTTTCTAACTACAGTTTCTTGGCATGACTTTGGAGCATTTGCCTAATCCCAATCATGTCACACTGGAGCATTTGCCTAATCCCAATCATGTCACACTGGAGCATTTGCCTAATCCCAATCATGTCACACTGGAGCATTTGCCTAATCCCAATCATGTCACACTGGAGCATTTGCCTAATCCAAATCATGTCACACTGGAGCATTTGCCTAATCCCAATCATGTCACACTGGAGCATTTGCCTAATCCCAATCATGTCACACTGGAGCATTTGAAGAATGAAGATATAAAAGTATAGCCAGCCGAACGAACAGGTTTAAAGGTAGCTTCTATCCATGGGCTGTGAGACTTTTAAATTCAACCGCAATCACTCCCTGCACATGCTAGTTTTTTCTTTTTTCTTTTCTCTCTTTTTTGTTTCTATTATAATTTTGCACCAGTGAAGTTAAAACCAATTTCATTGTAATTTTTACAATGACAATAAAGATTATTATTATTATTATTATTATTATTATTATTATTATTATTATTATTATTATTATTATTATTATTATTATTATTATTATTATTATTATTATTATTATTTGCCTAATCCCAATCATGTCACACTGGAGCATTTGCCTAATCCCAATCATGTCACACTGGAGCATTTGCCTAATCCCAATCATGTCACACTGGAGCATTTGCCTAATCCCAATCATGTCACACTGGATCATTTGCCTAATCCCAATCATGTCACACTGGATCATTTGCCTAATCCCAATCATGTCACACTGGAGCATTTGCCTAATCCCAATCATGTCACACTGGAGCATTTGCCTAATCCCAATCATGTCACACTGGAGCATTTGCCTAATCCCAATCATGTCACACTGGATCATTTGCCTAATCCCAATCATGTCACACTTCTTGACCAGTATATTCTGGAGGATACTCAACAATGACCAAAGCACATGCAGACCAGCAATGGGATTCACTTACTTCCCTACTGGCTGTGAATGCGTCTTCTACGCAAGGGCAGTGCTCATGCATTACGTTGGGGTGGGTGGGCAGAGCTTCCTGCAGCCGCCACTACTGGTTCACCCAAACTGGAGAGAACCGGCTGAATACCATCTCTGATGCAGACATACATGTTCATACAGCTATACTGTACAGAGGAATAGCAGAAGGCCAGCAGTGATGGAAGGACAGACCATCTGAGGGAGGGAAAAAACATTGCTGAATATGTTTTGCATTTCTCAGAAATGTTTTACTTTTTTTGTAGCAATTACCGTATGCCTCCAGGTATTTATCTTTCTATTGTCACAGAGATGGAAAAATGAATTCGGATTTTACTTTGTTATATTTTTTTCCACAAATTGTACACTAATAGATCTTACCTTAAATTATAGATCTACCTACAGTACTATAAGTAGGTTTCCCTGCCCCAGGCAGGACTGTACAATGTTAATAACCTGAAATTCTTATTAGTACCAACTAATTAACCTTCTATGCGCATTTACTTGTGAGAGATGCACAGCAATGCTACTTTTCTAATAAATGATAGGTATGAAGTTTTAATAGTGATCCTGTTATAATAGAGAATCAAAAAAAAAAAAGCCGAAACTGTGTTCCTTTCTCAAGTATACAGTATATATGCTCACCAATACCCACTAGAAATAGAAGACAATTTTATTTGCTCTAATTTTTTTATACACACCCAATTCATTGTTTCTAAGCTCTACATGCAAACCAGGACTCACTCCTGTGCTAAAATCTCACCTTCCATAAACTACATATGCAATTAATAACTAATTTAAAATATTCATTTATTGGAGTTATATGTACCTGTATAAATACATTTTTATAACTGTAAGCCGCCCAGAGTTCCCCTGTGGTGTTCTTATACCCGCATATTATAAAAAGTGTACCCTTTTATATAATATAAAGTGAACCTTTTATATATTTACCTTTCATTACAAAAGGTGTATCATTATATTATAAATATATAAATACCGATATAGAAAACTCCTGGCACCCTCAGGAGCCTGATATGAACAAAATCGTTTTCTGAGCTATAGCTCACATTACCCCAATGTTTGTGGGAAACATCAGAGCTTTACCTCTTTTCAAAAGGCTAAACATATAGGGGACCACTATCTTGCTCCCACTAGATGTCAACATTTAAGGCCAAGGACCTCAATCAAACCTAGTGAAATGCAAAGAGGTATGAAAAGATATGCTCAAAAATTATTCGCAAGAAATCCATCTGGTCATAAGAGAAAATGTCATGAAAATTCATTCCATGTTGATTTTCTTACTTCCCCAAGTTTAAGAAGGAATACAAAAAGTAGAATAAAATAATCTCCATCTAAAAAATGAGACTAAAAGAAGGAAACAAATGCTTGCATACACTTCTACCTAATTTAATAGAAACGGTAGGTAAAATAAATAAATTAATCTGATTTGCAAGGTATATGGATTTCTGCATTATTGTCAAGTATATAAACTTTCCACATCACACATACATTTCAAACAGCCGTGGCAGGGGGGGCGTTTCACCAGGTTCGCCTGTTGCGCCAGTTGCGTCCCCTATTGGGCCGTGACACCCTTTGCACAGTCACTCATGCGCTTGTGACGTCCCGTCTAAACTACTGTAACACTCTCTACATGGGGCTCCCCTTGAGATGCATCCGAAGGCTGCAGCTGGTCCAGAATGCGGCCGCGCGGGCAGTTCTGGGAGTCACTAGATACTCCCACGTAACATCTCTCCTGCGCGGGCTACACTGGCTGCCTGTGGCCTTTCGGGTGCGTTTCAAGGTGTTGGTTATTATCTTCAAAGCGCTCCATGGTACAGGACCTAGATATTTGCGGGATCGTATCCTGCCCCATACATCCCTTCGGCCGATTCGCTCTCACAGAAAGGGACTTCTCTGGGTGCCGTCCACTAGGCAATGCCAGCGGGCGACGCCCAGGGGAAGGGTCTTCTCTGTGATGGGCCCGACTCTCTGGAATGACCTTCCCCCTGACATTAGAACGACCACGGACCTCCGCTCCTTCCGCCAAAAACTCAAAACCCACCTGTTTCAACTAGCCGGCCTGGGCTAATTCCATGCTTCCCGCCTCAGTTTGTAATTTTAAATTATGTGATTAGGTTTTAAGGTCAAATTTTTAATTTTTATAAATTTGTACAGGGGATTATTTAATTGGATTTTAGTTTATATGTAATGTTGATGTCTCTTTTTAATTTTTTACCTGTACACCGCCCCGAGTCCCCTCGGGGAGAGGGGGTGGTCTAGAAATCTAATAAAATCAAATCAAATCAATCAAAACCTTAGCCACTGTTTTGAACGGATGAGTGCTTATAACTTTGGACCACATCACTTTTCCTGCTCCTACCGAGCAGGTTCATCGGTGGTACCTGGGCTTAGTCTTAGGGTATAGAATAGAATAACAGGGTTGGTAGGAATCTTGGAGAGTCACCTGCTCAGTCAGGAAACCCTGTACCATTTCAGACAAATGGTTGTCCAATCTCTTCTTTAAAATGTCCAGTATTGGAGCGTTTACAATTTGTAGAAGCAGGTTGCTCCACTGATTAATTGTTCTAACTCTCAGGAAATTTCATAGTTCTAGGTTGCTTCTCTTCTTATCTTGTTTCCCTCCATTACTATTTGTCCTGCCTTCAGGTGCTTTAGAGAATAGGCTGATCCCCTCTCTTTGTGGAAACCCCTTAGATTTTGGAACACTGCTATCATGTCACCCCTAGTCCTTCTTTTAATTGAATTAGACATACCCAATTCCAGCAAACTGTTCTTTATATGTTGTAGCTTCCAAATCATCTTTGTTGCTCATCTCTGCACTGTTTCTAGAGTCTCAACATCTTTTTTACGTCGTGGCAATCAAAACTGCATGCAGTATTCCAAGTGTGGCCTTACCAAGGCATTATAAAGTAGTATCAACATTTCACGTGATCTTGATTCTATTCCTCTGTTAATGCAGCCTAGAAATGATCTGAAATGAGTTTAAGTTGGTAACTTTGAAGGAAGTAGACAGTATTCTCAACAATAGTGGTTCAACAACCTTTTCTTTACCATGGATCCCCTTTAAAGATCTTTTACAATCATGGCCACAGACCCCCAAGACTTAAAATTTAAATCATAACATTTTTCAAGCCTTCACAGACCCCATTGTGTCCTCTCCTGCCAACCATAGGTTGAGAACCACTGCTCAACACTATTAGTTTGGCCACCTGTTTCTTGGACTTGGCTCCATCTTGATTATTTAAGATAATCTTAAATAGTATCTACCAGTATGTGAAACCTCTGGTTGAAGTCAACCACAGGTTTGGGTTTCAAGATCATCAATATGCTGATGATGTGCAATTATATCTATCAATCCTAGATTAGCCAAGTCAGCCAGTTGGATCAGAGAATATTCTATCTTTAACTGTGGATGTGGTTGCACTTCCTTATTCAAGAGCAATACACAATCTGGGGGCTTTCCAAGGCTCATAGCTATTGCTTCAAGAGCAAGGACATCTTTGGCCAGGAAAGCCTTTGCAAAACTCCATCAGGTATGCCAGTTTCACCCTTTCCTGGTTTTGGAAATCCTTCACACAGTCATTCTTCACTTCACATCTTGACCATTGCAATGCACCCTTCACAGGGCTGTCCTTAAAGACTACCTGTAAGCTTACATTGATCCAGATGGGCATCAGCATGGGCAATGCTGATCTTCTGTACACCCTAGTTTTGGGAGCTGCAGTGATTACCTGTACATTTCCAGGTAAGACTTGAGTTGCTGGTTAGCAACTCAAAGTCCTATGTGACATAAGGCATAAGTTATCTAAGGGACTGCTTATCACCTATGGTGTTTGCCTGGCTGGTACAACATGGAATATTTTGTGTCATTTCTATTAGACAATGTCATCTATTGGAACCCAGGAAGTGTGCCCTTTCCATTGTGACACCTGTGTGTCTTCTCCATTCCTCCTGATGGTGTCCCCCCAAAAAGCCTAAAAGACCTAGCTGCCGTCCCAGGTTAAGATACTTAGGGGCCCTGTTGGATTTATTTGAGATGGAGGTATTTGTTAACCTGGCTATTCAGAATCTCCTGGGGAGGGGGAATCAGATTATAGGCCACTATAAATGTAATTCTCTCAGTGTGAAATAACACCAAATGTGTTATTCAGAGCATTAATTTACAGTTCATCTTTTTTCTCCTCCTTTCCCAGGTAGGAGATAGCACATATATATGAGACTTGATCAGTCCTTTTAAATGTTAATGTCCCATGGGCAAAGATGGAGAAAAGTACAATGTCCAAATGGAAATTTGCCCATTGCAATTATTTCCTTTTATGATTCACAACGGTTACATTTGGTCAGCTCCTGAATTCATATATCATTTTGGTCTAGTAATAATCCACATTCCGTATGCTATTTTATGATATGCAACTGTGAAAGTAAAGCCATTTTGTTCCCAAATATCTTTGCTCCCTAACCTTTCAGCCACAAACTAGTTTATTATAGTTGGAACCTCTCCATATTTAAATTTATCTTGCATATATGGCAAATGTATTCCTTCCCTCCCTGCCACCACATGCTCTTTATATATTCATTTTAATAGGTATTCCACTAAACTAGTTTGTAGGCACATGCTTGCAGTAACTTCTAGCTGAGAACATAGTTTCAATAAAATAAATTTAACCCCAGCATAAAAGAACTCAGAACCAATTAGCATCAGTTATTGGAATTAAACAAGGATATGGGGATACATATAAATATAAAGAAAAACTGGTCAGACTCTGGCTCAACTCCTGGTGACTGCCTCTTAGCAACAATGCAGAAATAGTCTTCCACTTCTTTTGTCTCATAGGTTTCTTCAGCCTGATGGTTTTCCATTTCAAGATCAGTCATCTAGCAAAGAAATAGGCACATTCTTAATTCAAAATAGGAATAGATTACCTCATTAAAAACAGAAATGCATCATATTAGGCACCACATTTGATCGCATGCATCATTTTCAAATTCCAGTTTGGTTTTAGGCCTACTTTCCAACTGTATTTGCTTTGAATATATTTGAAGAATTAAAGTCTGCAACACAATCTAAAAATATTGTAGCTGTCCTCTGACTCTGGGTACTTCACACACAGAGATGATATTCAACCAGTTCTGACAGGTTCTGGAGAACCGGTAGCAGAAATTTTGAGTAGTTCAGAGAACTAGCAAATAGACTGGCCCCACCCCCCACTGCCTCCCAGCCTCCCAGCTGATCTTCTTTTGTTGCCCTGAATTGGAGAACAAAGCTGGAAAGCAGGTTAGTGGGGTGGGGAGGAAATGGGGATTTCGCAGTAACCTTTCCCCAGGAGTGTGGAGGGAATCGAGAGTTTGCAGTATCCTTCCCCTGCCACACCCACAAAGCCACAGCCACGCCGTACCTACAAAGCCACACCCACAGAACTGTTAGTAAAAACTTTGAATTCCACCACTGTTTACACACCATTTTTGGTATAGATAGAACTGTATCATAAGATACTTTTGTAATATTACAAAACCAGGTTGAAGTCTGGTCATTTGGTTTACATGGGGAATTTAGAAATTAGAGAAAAGTGCTCCTTGTTGTCCATCTTTCCACCACTTCCTCCCACCACCCTCCTGAAACTGGTACTCATCAGAAAGTAAGACATAGCTTAAGTTTTCCAGCTACCAGTCCTGTGACTTTTTTTTTTCTTGGAAGACCAGATTATCTCCGAAATATTAAAACTTTTCAGTGTCTAAAGTCCTGGCAGAGAACTGGTAATGTGTGAAGAGTGTATTATTTTCCATTCATTCAAAATGCAATTCAGCAAAACAAATGTGTAGGATGAGAATGTGAAATGTTATGTAAAACTGTCAAAATG
The DNA here is from genome assembly GCA_039707465.1 of Rhabdophis nuchalis. Classification (NCBI taxonomy): domain Eukaryota; kingdom Metazoa; phylum Chordata; class Lepidosauria; order Squamata; family Natricidae; genus Rhabdophis; species Rhabdophis nuchalis. The sequence continues at coordinate 83,690,908 of CM077644.1, read as the reverse complement.
TCACAGAGATTATGGTCTTTCTCAGATGAATATATACAACACATTGTTGATTGAAATTAGATACCTAGTATGTATAAATTAACTAACTGTCCTGAAGTAGTAGGAAAGCTGTGATAGAGCAGTGGTTACAATGGAGTACTACAGACTACTTCTGCTGACTGCTAGCTGCCAGCAATTTGGCAGTTCTAGTCTCACCAGCTCAAGTTTGTATCAGTCTTTCATCCTTCTGAGGTTGGTAAAATGAGGAACGAGATTGTTGGGAGCAAGATGCTGACTGTCTAACCCAGGGGTCTGCAAAGTTGGCTCTTTTAAGACTGGTGGACTTCAACTCCCAGAATTCCCCAGCCAGCATAGCATAACTGGCTGGGGAATTCTGGGAGTTGAAGTCCACCAGTCTTAAAAGAGCCAACTTTGCAGACTCCTGGTCTAACCACTTAGAGAGGACTGTAAAGCACTGTGAAGCTGTATATAAGTGGTAGTGCTATTAACAAAGATGTATCCAGCTTCTCTGGACATTGAATAGAAATTATAGTAAGAATGACATTAGCAGATGCACAGAGTTCTGATTTCAGTCTAGGATATGAATCACACCACAAGCAAAAATTGAGCAGTGTAGATGTTGCATATGTTAGATAGGGGACTGTCATTCTCTACCTCCTACAGCCATTTGAATTTACCTTATTGAGTTTGAAGCTTAGAAGTGTAAAGTTATTGGCCTTTGTCCCAACAGGGGCCTTCAATCCTTATACGTTTCTTCATATAGTTTTCCAAAGCAGCATGATTTAGATATAATAGAATGTCTTTTCATGTCACTTCCATCAGTTACTAAATCATACTGTCCTAGCAATTTTGATAAGGAGTCATATTCTCCTTGCTACTCATAGTTTTAATCTTCATACTAGAAGAGTAACAGTGATCTGTTCTACATTACCCCATTGATCTACACTTCATCAGCTGAACAGATAAGGTAGAGTGGAGTTGTTAAAAAAACTGTAAACTGTAAAGATACAGTTTATTCAAGAAGACAAATTACTCTAAAATATCAGTACAGACTGTAGTATCTGTTAAGCATGGATCAGCATTATAGCAGTACTGATCCGTCACCCTGGTATTTTATTCCTCCAAATGCCACTGGCATTTCACAAGATATATGTTTGTGTGTGTATATGTGTGTGGGTATGAGAGAGAGAGACAGACAGACAACTTCAATATTAGCCTTTAAATATTCTAGAACATCTTAAGTTGCATTCAGCTATTTATTAATGATGATTTGGGGGGGGGGGAATCAAATATCTCATGGTCTTTAAAAATATAACAAGTCTGGCATCTGATTATAATTTGCTTAAAATTACAAATCTGACAGATGGAGGAGATAAGAACACATTGGAACTAAAGCATAGTAAACTTGGCTGATTCAGATAATAAGCATAGTTAGCTTGGGTTAGCATGTACTGTAGATAGAGAATTTAGAATTTCAGGACCGATAGCTAGAGTTGGAGTTAAAAATAAAACTTTGGAAGAAGACAATGGCAAATCAACTCAATCAAGAGGAACTCAACCTATTCTCCGAAGCCCTTGAAGGCAGGACATGAAGCAATGAATGGAAACTAATCAAGGTGAGAAGCAACCAAGAACTAAGTAGAAATTTCCTGACAGTCAGAACAATTAATCAGTGGAATGACTTGCCTCCAGAAGTTGCGGGTGCTCCAACACTGAAGGTTTTAAAGAAGAATTTGAACAAACATTTGTCTGACATGGTGCAAGGCTTCTTGCTTGAGCAAGGATTTGGGACTAGAAGAATTCCAAAATCCTTTCCAACTCTGTTATTCTGTTATCGCCTGTTATCTTTTGTGCTACAGAGAAAACTACACAACATCAGAAGTTGCAGTTCCCAGGAGCTGAGCACAGCCCAAGAGTTTCTTTAGCTTTAGGCACCTGAGACATTACAGTAGAACAAAAGTGGTCAGACTTGATTGGTTAGATCTGCTTTACATACTGCTAAAACCACGATCCATTAAGCAGAGCCAGATATAAAAAGGGAGACAATGACAACGGTAGAAGAGCAGGATATTTCTGAGGGTACTCAGAGCCTCATGTTTTGTTTCTAATATGGCAAATGTATAGTGCTCACAGTCCATTTATCCAAAACTCTGTTCTTCAGGGCAAACTCCACGATACGTAAAATATATATTCTGCAGAACACTGTCTAGCTTTTTTATGGACTGGAAATGCACTATAGACCACTCAATGGGAGAAAAAGCTTGATCCATACCATGAATACAGACTTTATGGAATATAATACCAGTGAAAGGCTTTTTTTCATCATTCCCTGGGAATATTGGAAATATACTTATTTCTAAACAAGGTGGTTAAGGGGGGAAATGGTAGGTTTGTTCTTCTCTGTGCATTTTGAAAAGAATAGAAAGTATTTGGTTTAACCGTTTTCATTTCAGCACCATGTTAAAGTGGAAGATTCATTTTTCTTGTTATTATGAACCAAATAGTAGGAAGAAGCCCTTGCTGATCTGTTGCAAGTCACTCTGATACCAAATTCCCACTTCTCTTTAAAGAGGCAACTTAATGTTCTATATGCATCTACATTCAAGGAGGAAATACAGGAAAAACATGATCTCTCTTGTAGCTTAAGAATCATAGTAGATGTTGCATGCCTGAGGCAATTTAAGAACCTTTGTACAATGACATTCTATACTTCTGCTTGCAGATTAAACAGTGGTTTAGAGTGGCACTGAACTTGTCAATTAGAAAGATCAGCAGTTTGGCTGTTCGAATCCCTAGCGCTGCATAATGGAATGAGTTCTCATTACTTGGACCAGCTTCCGCCAACCTAGCAGTTTAAAAGCATGTAAAAAAAATGCAAGTAGAAAAATAGGGACCACTTTTGGTGGGAAGGTAACAGTGTTCCGTGCGCCTTCAGCATTTAGTCATGCCGGCCACATGACCATGACCATGATATGTCAGACAGCACTGACTCTTCGGCTTTGAAACAGAGATGTGCACTGCCCCCTAGAATCAGAACAACTAGAACATATGTGCGAGGGGAACCTTTACCTTTATAATTGACCTTTTTCATTTACAGGATCCAATCTGGATTGGTCACTGGGACCAGAGATGTTTTCCAAGCTTTTGGACTTGTGCTGGATCTCCATCTTCAGGGAACTTCTCTTGAGCAAAGTAAGTACTGTTCTGTGTGTGGTATTTATAGGGTGCTTGTTATATGTGGCTTTTTAAATGTTGATTGGGGTGTGTTGATGGCTGGCTATTAAGTCATTGGATGAAGCCCTTACCTTCTAAGTACCTGATTAGCTGGTGTAAATCAGCACTCCTGTGGGCCTTTTTCCCAGACTTCAATAACTTTCCTGGCTGTTTTTGTGCCTACTCATCCAAGGACCTTAGTAACTGCAAAATTGAATGCATTTCATTTAGGATGATATTGAGCAGCTTTAAGATACTTTGAATTTCCAAGCCATAGGGAAGTTGGCTAATTCAGTTCCTGAAAGAGCTTTTGTGAAGTCCTCCTGGATGTTGTTCTGAGTTGAAGCCACTTCTGAGTAGCTACCAACACAGGAGACGTTCTTCAAAATAGAGATTTGGAACTGGTATTTGATAGTCATATGAATAGAATAAACTATTAGACTTTCTTTAGTAAAGTTAGCTGGGTAGTAAAGTTTGCTAAACTAAGGCCCAATTAAAGGCAAGCTTCCCACTAAAGCAAACTAAAACACCTTTAACTCAGAATTAAAAAAATGATTACATTAAATCATTAAAATAAATTAGATTATGTGTGATCAGTTATCTTTTTGAGTGCAGCAATTAGCAGGCGGATACTTCTCTTTAAAGTAAAATCAGTTGCCAAAATAAGTGTCTCAGCCAAGATATTTCTATCAGCAATTTATCTACTTGCCTCATTTCCTGTGCACAAAATTAGCCCAGTGACAAATCTATGTTTTAAAGAAGATAGGAAGCCAAACACTTCAGACATAATTCTCACAGAATCGTAACAACTGTATAAATGAACTTGGGTGCCATAGCTTCAAAACACAAGACAACTGTATTTCTGCATTTACAGAGATTAAACTTTCAGAATTTTATTGTTGTTTCAAACAATACATCTTGGCTTCACTTAGATTGTCCGGAGAAATCAATGCAAATAAAAACGATCCTTACTTTTACAACTCAATTGGGTTAACATAGGAAAAGGACTTGGATGCATTTGCAAATAATGGATGACTTCTGTAAAATCTGAAAATCTTATATTCCCCTGAAGGCAAGTATCACTACGAATCCAATCGGTGTGGCTTTATATGCATTCAAGTGCTATTTGTCTTCTGACAAGGATTTATTTTGTCCAATGAAGCAGTTTATACAGTTACAATCATCACGTTATTGGATGATTATCACCATATGCAGATTACATAAAAATCCAACATTTGTGCTAATTGCATGCAAATCCTTTAAATGTACCCTTTTTTGCACAGATTTTCCTAATAGCCATTTTATATAACTATCACCTACTCTAATACTCTCTCTTCGTACCCAACTTTGCCAAACAAAAACTGCTTTTTTTTAGCCATTGTGGGTAACCGCCAGGTCTTCTGAATTCAGCTTTCTCACCTAAACAAATGTTTTGCATGTAGTTTTCCAGCAAACAATGGCATAGTTCAAGTTTGCAGTCACATGCAACCACAAAGCTTTGGGTGCCGTATTAGAGTACTTGGAAAGTACTATTGAATAATAGTAGAGGCACACCCATGTTTCCTCTGATAACAGTGCACTGCCTGCCAGCAGTTTTTCACTGCCCTTTACACACACAACACACACACACACACACACACACTGAACCCTCTCTACAAAGCAAACTCTCAGATAGACCTTTATTCTCACTGCTAGATAGCAGTAGGAAAGAATAAGGGATAGTGAGAGGTGGAGGCTCAGAATGTATACATAGAACTAATACGAGTAGGAAGGCAGGGCGATAGACATGGGAAGGATATGGGAAGTGTGTTTCTGTGAGAGGAAGAAAGAGGGATGGGGGATTACAGCAGAATAATAGAGTTGGAAGTGACCTTGGGAAATGTTCTAGTCCAACTCAGGCAGGAAACCCTATACTATGTCAGACAAATAGTTGTCCAATCTCTTCTTAACAACCTCCAGGGTTGGAACATCCAACAACTTTTGGAGGCAAGTCATTGCACAGGTTAACTGTTCTGTCAGGAAATTTCTGCTTAGTTCTAGGTTGCTTCTCTCCTTGATTAGTTTCCATCCGTTGCTTCTTGTCCTGCCTTCAGGTGCTTTGGAGACTAGGCTGACCTCCTCTTCTTTGGGGCACTGTGAGATGGTTTAACCCAAATCCAGTGGCATTTTAGAGTGTGCTTTGAAGTGACAATAAAATGCTGGGCAATTGGAACAATATCAAGGTTTTGTTTAAATCGTGTAACTGCATTAGGTCTATATTCACCTGAAACAACATAAAGGCAGTTGGGTCTTATTCCCAGGATATGTGAAATACTTTTCTCTCTTAAAAAGAGACCATTCTGTCTCCCCTTTTCTCTCCCTTTCCTACATTCTATATAAATAAAAATGTAACAAGAGTTTGTTCAAAACCGCTAATCTCCGAAAGTACTGCACCGATCACTTCCAAATTTCCTTTCGAATACGGCACCTATGATATATATAGATTGTGTAGATGTCACACCTGTGCCAGGTACACACAACAGAAATGTAAAAAATTGTAAAAAGGTAGGTAGATGGATACAGAGAGAGCAGTGAGCCACAGGTATTATGTCATCCTTTATGACATAAAATACTCTGTCCATAAGATTCAAGGATAAATACAGTAGGTAGGTAGGTAGGTAGGTAGGTAGGTAGGTAGCTATAAGGATAGAGAGATGGAGGGATAAATGCAGTAGGTAGGTAGGTAGGTAGGTAGGTAGGTAGGTAGGTAGGTAGGTAGGTAGGTAGAGGGATAGAGAGAGGGAGAAATACAGTAGGTAGGTAGGTAGGTAGGTAGACAGACGGAAAGAGAGAGGGAGAAATATAGTAGGTAGGTAGGTAGGAAGGAAGATAGGTAGGTAGGTAGGTAAAGGGATAGAGAGGGAGAGGGAGAAATACAGTAGGTAGAGAGGGAGAGGGAGAGAAGGAGAAATACAGCAGGTAGGTAGGTTGGGGGTTATACGGTGGTTGTGTTTATGTGTGCAGGTGTGCAGGTGTAAATCTACACACAGATTGGTTGGCCATTTAACCAGACTGGGCCACAGCAACGCATGGCCGGGAACGGCTAGTGATGAATAAAAGAAAATAAAAGGTACTAATATGAGGGGCGAGGGTTTCAATAAAACTCAGATTTAGTACCTGCCTGAAGAATACTGGCTTTTTTCTCCTAACTCCTACTCAATTTCCCTTGGTATCCAATGATCATTTCAATGAGGTGGTTAGCAGGGGAGATTAAAGGGGCAGATTCTACAGAGCTGATTTTAAATGTTAAGGAGACCTACACCTCAGTCAAGAGGCTATTGGTGGAATCTATTAGTCTCAAATGGAAGGAAATATTGGGACAGCCAAACAAAGCAAGAATTCTGAAGTTATGTTATATAATGTGGGGGTCCTTCTACAAGGCCAATAGTTTCACCTGTGCCTTTACTCCCAAGGCAGCCCTTGTTCCTTAACTGTTCCCTTCTACTAGCAGCTCTGTGCATGCGCACATCAGGAACAGACTCCAGTTCAGCTGTTCTTCTGCCCCACTGATCTCCAACTCCAAAGGCAGCTGATAACTGACAGATGGCCCTGGCCCCATCTCTGTCTCTGATGCAGAGGCCTCATTAGAGCCTTCCCCAGACTCTAGGACTGGCCCATGTTCCTCCCCAACTTCCTCTCTATCTGAGTCTGCCACCAGCTCTGCTGGCTGCTGGCGGGCTACAACAGTGCCATGTAAGTAAATAATAGTTTTTATAATCCACCATAACAAGACTGTAGTTTCTTTGGAGAAACAGTGAGCCTTGAGGTCTGAGGGAGAAGGGAAGAGCAATATTTAAGGCTTTCCCAAAATAGCTCTCCTTTTCTTCTACTGCAGCTTTGTAACACAAAGTGTAACATTCGCCAAGGGTGGAGTCAAACTGATTACTGATGTCTGGCTGTAAAAAGTAATATAATACAGAAATAAGCAGTGAGCGAGAACAGACTGTACATTCCAAGGATAGTTGTTTAATTGTTTGGTGTCCACCAGGAAGTCAGCATAGCCTTTATTTCTGATATGTTTCAATAGGCCATTTTCCAAAGATGCTTGGAAGTCAGTCAGAAACTGTTTTAGCATAAAAATAAAATTTATACCTTCCCGGGATCATAAGCCAGAATGTGTTTATCGCAGCAAATAAATGTCAAAAAATGTGTGCGTTATCAAGCCTATATTTCATTTTCCAAATAATGCATGTGTGACACACACACACAAACCAGTGTTTTTAACCAGCCCTGATCAGAACTTTCTGGATGAATCCAAAAACAAAGAAACCAATGCACACACATTGCTAAAACCATGTGACATGGCAACCTCAATAAATATATGCCCCAAACAATAAAGTAATTTGGATTAAAAGCATGGAAGAACAAAACTGCTTTTATTTTAGTTGGTTTCTAAAATACCACGAAACAGTGAGCTGCATAAAAGTAAAGCTATAATAATAAAGGCCTCAACCTTTCTTAGTTCCTGCAGGGTTCACAAGGAACTGAGACTGAGAGATGGTGTGGCGTGAAAGAATACAGATTCCTGGATGACAGGAACCTAAATAATCCATATCTTCAGGCACCACCCCCTTCTCAACAGTGGAGCCTTCCCTATAGGCACTTTGGAGACTGGAAGTTTGAACTTAGCAAAAGCAGTCAGATAAAGGAGGACTGTTTTATGAGAAGTCACACCATTGCTTCCTGTGACATTACTTCTTCCCTCAAAGGAAGGTGAATGACTTTCCTGATCCATCCATTCTGGCTCTCCAAGAGAGCCAGAAGGGCCAAATGTCCAGCCCAAATATACCAGCAGTTATACTACAGAGGATTTTAACCACTTCTTCAGCTTATTATTTGTTTAAATTTGTAAAACCGCTCCCTCTCCCCACAGGGACTTCAGTGAAAGCTTTAAAAATGCAGTTAATGACTCACGGTCCTGTCTTGTTCTTTCTTGTACATTTGCCCAACTGGCAATCAATGCCAGAGTAGATACAAGTGCTTTTATCCTCCAAGGAACCTGCTAAATATTTAGGGCCTATTAAACCATATTCAGTTCTTAGATATTCTGGAATTTTGCCTGTTATGCTGCGGTAATCAGAGCACAGCCTGGCCAATTTTCAGGGCTTAGAACTAAAATATTTGCTTAGTAAATTATATTTTTAAAGCTGTTGGGTAAGGCATAGGAGTTGGTTGCTGGATATGTTACAGTTGTACATGTGTTTGCGTGTGTGTGTGTTATTTTCTTTGGGAAGGATTAGATTTTCTGCACAATTTCTAGTTGCAAAATTATTTATAGAACTGTGGGCGTGAAAGGAAGAGGGAATAAATAACGTACAAATTGGAAGCTTATTTTAAAATATTACACTAGCTGTAATTAAATAGTTGGAAAGTTTGTTGATTAAAGAAAATAATTGCCAAATAACACCGGTTATGGAAAAAGCACAGTTATGCCCATATGCAAAGAACAAAAAAAGCATTTTTTTACCATCTCTATTGATTACTTTTGAGAACAGCAGGGACTGATCCTATTTATCTAGCTGTTATGTTGGCTGAATTCACTGCCATTTACAGTTTATCTCCCTCAAAATTCTTTTCCCCCCTTTTCATTATAATGTTCACTTCCAGGACAGGAAAACATTTGGACAATATCTCATTGCACACAAGTATATGAATGACGTAGACTGAGAAAAGAACTTTTTAAAATGCAAAAAAAAAGGCTTCTGATAATGAAACAAATCAAACAGAGAAGTAAAGAAGAATAGTTAAATGATAACGGTGTAGTACAGTTTAGTTACTTTACAAAACTCTTTTTGGTGTTTAGAGAAAGGGCTGTTTGGAATTGTGCCAATTTCTCTTTAACTAATAAAGCAATTTTCCTTTCCAATTCTCCATGCAATTTATGTTCACATTCCTTCCCATCAAAGCTAAATTGTTTCTTTCCACCTATTTTCCACACAGACTTATATTTACAGAACAAATAACAATAGAATTCAAACAGCCTTTCAACAGAGCAGATTAGTTTCATCTCAGGCAAAATAATGTAAATTTAAGGATTTCCTCCCTGTGCACCACTGCTACCCCAAAATTGCTCTAAACTGTTTTCTCAGTTCTCCAGAAATGCTGTTATATCTCCAGTGTTGTGATAACACTTATATCACACCCCCTTCTCTTGACCTTCTGGTACAGAGAGAAATTTCAATTCCTTTTATTATCTTGCATCCTCCATTCTTATTTTTCTGAAGTTCTGTTGACTTAAACTTACTTTTATCTTCATTACTTTTTGTTTGCATACAATTGCCTTGAATTGCCTTCAAATCAATTACTGACAGCTACCTGGAGGTGTTCCTTTAGTTTTCTTGGAGATGGTTTGACATTACCTCCTTCTTAGGGTGGGAAGAGAGTGGCTGGCCCAAAGTCATCCAACAGAACTGTTCCAGTTTAAACAGCTGTAAATTTAAAATAATAGATACCATTCAAAAGACTTTCACTGGTACACTTCTACAAGTACTCCAAAAACTAAAGATATACTACTACACATCATTTTAGAAGTCATGAACTGGCAGAAGATAGCTGGCCTGGGTTTGTGAGATGATTAAAGCTTTGGTCATTGTGCTGTGCTTGTACAAAAGGTAAAGAAAAAGATTCCCCTCGCATAGATGTGCTAGTTGTTCATGACTCTAGGGGGTAGTGCTCATTTCTGTTTCAAAGTCAAAGAGCCAGCGCTGTCCCAAGACATCTCCGTGGTCATATGTGGCCGACATGACTACTATAAATGCTGAAGGTGCATGGTGTTACCTTCCCACCAAAGGTGGTTCTTATTTTTCTACTTGCATTTTTACATGATTTCAAACTGCTAGGTTGGCAGAAGCTGGGACAAGTAATGGGAGCTCACTCCATTACACGGCACTAGGGATTCGAACCTCCAAACTGGCAAACTTTCTGATAGATAAGTTCAGTGTCTTAGCTACTGAACCACAGCATCCAAGGTGTGCTTGTGTAAGTCCCTTCTTAATTCCTACTGATGCCCTTATAATTTAACTACTTTTAAAACCCTGTATGATAAATCACTATTACTCTTGAAATAAAAACAACCTTGACTACATTTGGATGTAACCCTGAAATACGGTTATTGTGACAAAGCTCTCATTAAGACTAAGCAATGTCAAAATTTGATGGCACAATCAGTTAAGGCAGGGGGGAGAAACTGATTTCGTTAAGATCTTAGCACTTACATTCTAGGATTTGGGTTCAAGGACATTTTTAAAGCAATTATTAAAAACAAATCTATAAATGCCTTCAGTGAGATTTTTTTAAAAAGCAATAGCTGCAGCAAAGAGCTGATTGCCCTGGACCTCCAAGGAAGGATATACAAAGAAAATTGCTTCAGTTTCTGAATTATCTTCTCTCTCTCTTTTTAGGTTAAATAACTGATTCCATGTGTCCGAACAACTGCATCCAATTGAAAAACAAGTTTCTTTAAAATACAGCATATTTTTAAAGTCGGTGTATAGGAACAATTTTAGTAATTACCAGGCAGTTTTTACGGTGGAGAAAACTGAACTTTATTTCTTAAAGGCATAGAAGGTGGTGTGTAATCATATTTCCATAATATAGTCATTTGTTGTGCGAAGCAGGATGATCTAAAGAATAATAATATGGATTTTTTGAAAAAAATGTCAATAATACTATCAAGGTTGGAGAAGCCATAGCAATAAATATATTCCCTTTCTTATCAGCCTGGAAGAGGAGTATTTGTTTTATGCTGCAACCTGAGCAATGATTGAAGGAAGAGGAGAGAATAGAGAAAGAGTGTTTATGTCTTCTAAATATTAAATGCCCCACTTTTAAATTACAGCATGTCACTTCCACAAAGTAGTTGACTGCCGTGCCATTTAGTCGGCAAAGAAATAAGCTCTCTAAAGCATCAAATAGAAACTAGCATTTAAGGTTTTCTCTTTTACATACCAAGCCCATTTGTTAGAGATGTGGTATGTTTTTGATCTTTCTTGATCTGAAAATCTAAAGTTTTGTATGAAAGGAAAATTCTTCAAAATAGTTTAACAACCGCACATCGTTTTCCCTGAATATAATGACAGATCTCCGAAAACTGGTATTTTACAAAGGATTCTTTTTTTGATCACAAATCAGGAGCAGGGGCAGGATGTTTTCAGCATATAAATAAAATATTTTTTTAATAGCGAAACACAGTTTAAATATTTGTTAAGATGCCAAATGATTTGGGGTATAACTTTTCTATATGTAATAATACTGCTGTGAATTAGGCCACCATTGTATTATCTGTATCATTTTTTTAAAGATTTTATTTTTATTTTTAGTATAAAAACCAAAAAAACATACATCCAGTTTCAATTTTGTGTAGCATGTCGTTTGGTCACAGGTTTTTGTGCATCAATTCTTACAGTTACAAGTATAATTTCTAATTGTTCATCAAACATAACTAAATACATCATCATTATTGAGCTTTTAAATGTTAAATTAAAAATTAGTGTTCCTTCATTTGAAACCACCTTATTTTCTTAAATACTTAATTGTCTGTTTAATAATAAATCTTTATGAAATCACTCATCTTTTTCTGTTATATATTTAAGGAATAGGGAAGGAAGGGTTTCCCTGAATTCACGTTTTACAACATTCTTTCAATTATCATTAGAGAGTAGAATACTTATACTGTGTATCACATATTCAAACTCCAATAATAATTTCCCTATCGTATGCTTGTGTTCCTGACAGACAAACGCAGACACATGTTGCAATTGCTAAAAGTTACAGTTCTTGAAGGAGATGACAATTCATATATGTATGGCTACAGATATAGCATGTGTGTCGTTTGTGAAAATATATATGTACTGTATTTGTATGTGTATATGTGTCGAAATAAATGTACAGATAGATGAATTAAAATACATCTCCTAGTCAAAGTTGCAGCTGTTTTAAGGAGTTGTCAATTGGTGTTTCATGAGTGCCCTGCATACTTCAATGTATTTTTTACCCAGGTGGGTTCCTAATGGCTCGGACTAGTTTGGCCAAACTGGTAGTAACCTGACGGCCTGGGTTGCTGGAGTCGGCAGTGACCCAGGCCTGCCACATCCTCAAACTGGTTCTCTCAGCAGTGCTGTAGGCACCACCATCTTGTTTTTGTTTTTTGCACATGCGCAGAACATTTTTTGTTGCACTTCGTATGAGCGCACAGCGTGTCCCTGAACGAACCAGCAGTAGCGGCAGCTGGAACCTACTCCTGCTTTTACCCTTTGAACATGAGCATTGCACAACCTGTATGTGGATATAGAGAAAGGCAGTTTTGAAATAGGGTAGATAATACACATTTTATGTATTGTTTCTATCTTACTGTAATCCCCAACCCCCAGTCCATGGACCAGCACTAGGTCACAGCATGCTAGAAACCAGACCACAGAAACAAGCGAAGCTCCATCCACAGGATGCAGGCAGCACACAAGACCAAAACCCCTCCAGTCCATGGAAAAACCTCTCTCCACAGAATCGGTCCTTGGTGCCCAAAAGGTTGGGGGGGGGGGGCACTGCTCTAAGTTGCAATTTATTATTATCAATTTTCTGAAGGCATTTTGAACATACAGGTAAGGAAGAGACCACACTGATTCTTTTAAAAATGAGGCTTATATCTAGACCTCCAAATTTTGCAAACTGGAACTTAATTTTGCCAATTCTTTACAACCACTACCCTATATTGTTTCAGAAGGGACTACTTATAATTGGTCTAAAGAAGATTTGGTGATGTCTCAAGAGGATCTCAGTTGTCAAATATGTTCCCCCATTCATTTTTTGAAATTAAAAATAACCATGTCTTTAACAAAATGAACCTCTGCCCCTAACACATAGTCTTTTTTCTGGGGATCCAGTGAGCAGATGTGTTGACTTGAAAAAGAACCCGCAAGCTTTCACATCTTCAGTTTATATGTGTATTGATAAACCAAATATAAGCACAGAAGTCTCCTGGGTTTTCTAGGTTGATCCTAGAGTTTCCCAAACTTTGGTAGCAGAAAAACACATCATAAAAGCATTATATTGAATCTGTATGTCTTGTCCGGCATCCTTCTCAAACAGGTTCATGAGATGTGAACTATAAGGCAGGTCTTCACTGTAGTAACCCCATGCTGTTCTGAGTTAGCATAGCCCAACTGAGCTTAACAAGTTTCTTGATGAAAAGTGAAATGTCTTCAAAGAAAAACCAAAAAGTCCTGGTGCCTTTTGAAAAAGCATCTTTGGAACAACCATGACCTGGATGACTAAGAATCTGCATGGACATGTAGCCCAACTACGTAGGTTTGCATTCCAAAAACAAGTAAAATTGTGCTACTTCAGCAGGGCTTTCACCCTAACTGATTATGGGTAGTCATCACAGGCATTGTTGAATATACTGTTTGATTATGTGTTTGAATTTTTATATTGTTGCTATTGTTATTTTTATTTTGAGTGTTGTTAGCTGCTCAGAATTCTTTTGGATTATGAGCATGGGTATGTGTGTATCAGGGGTGGGTTTCAGCAGTCACTACTGCCGGTTCACTCATGGCTGCGCCCCATGTGCATGCTTTGCATGAGCATTTGATGCCACTGCATGCGCTTGGTGCCCGCTGCACAGGCATGCACAATGCAATAATAATTGTTCTGTGCATGCGCAGAAGCAAAACCCAAGATGGTGGTGCCTACCCAGAGAACCGTTTCGGGACATGGCAGGCCTGGGTCGCTGTCAGTTCCAGTGGCCCAGGACACCAAACCACGTTCAGCCAAAACGGTTGGCCAAAATGGTCTAAAATGGTAGTAACCCACCACTGGTGTGTGTATCTATATAAATAAAAATGTAAAATAGTTTGTGCAAAACCGCTAATCTCAAAAACTACTGGACCGATTTACACCATATTTTCACACAATGTTCCCAAGGACTTCCGATAATATAATAAGTACTTATTTTGTGGCTAGCACACGTGTGTCATGTGCAAGGTACACAAACGTAAAATGTACCCACTTGTGATATTTTCACCTCCCTGTAGCTTCTCCCACCCGGCATTTCCCACAGTTATTTCCTCAGCAACCGAATAAGCCTCAAAAGTTCTGCTGTATGGAGGCCTAAAAGGGCCAAAACAAGGCAGAGAGGATAGCAAACTCCCAGGTGGCCCATAGAGAGAGAGAGGGAGATATACAGTAGGTAGGTAGATAGAGGGATAGATATAGAGGGAGAAATACAGTAGGTAGGTAGGTAGATAGGGGGATAGATAGAGAGGGAGAATTACAGTAGGTAGGTAGATAGATAGAGGGAGAAAGGAAGAAATACAGTAGGTAGGTAGGAAGATAGGGGGATAGATAGAAAGGGAGAAATACAGTAGGTAGGTAGGTAGGTAGAGGGGAAAAGGAAGAAATACAGTAGGTAGGTAGGTAGGTAGGTAGGTAGGTAGGTAGGTGGATAGATAGAGAGGGAGAAATACAGTAGGTAGGTAGAGGGATAGATAGAGAGGGAGAAATACAGTAGGTAGGGAGGTACATGGGTAGGTAGGTAGGTAGAGGAATAGCGAGAGAGGGGGAGAAATACAGGGTGTAGGTAGGTAGGTAGGTAGGTAGGTAGGTAGGAGGATAGATAGAGAGGGAGAAATACAGTAGGTAGGTAGGTAGATAGAGGGATAAAGGAAGAAATACAGTAGGTAGGTAGGTAGATGGATAGATAGAGAGGGAGAAATACAGTAGGTAGGTAGGTTGGGGGGTTATACGGTGGTTGTGTGTATATGTGCAGGTGTAGATCCACACACAGATTGGTTGGCCATTTAACCAGACTGGGCCACAGCAATGCGTGGCCGGGTACAGCTAGTATATAAATAAAAAAACATCATCTTCTTTATCATATTTTTCTGCATCATATTATCCAAGTATATCATGGGAATGTTGCTTGGGTAACCAAAAACCAGTTATTAGTTTGCCAATTATTTCAATTTAATCAGTATGACTAGTGTATGATGCAGTTTTCATGAACTGAGACCAAATGCAGATTAAATTAGATTTCAATTGTGCTAGGATGCAAGGATGACAGAATTAATCTTAATGCTTAATTTTATTAAAGTATTTCTCAGTTCCTGCAGAAGGAAAAATTGACCCTCAAGATAATGTTATTGAGCTGCATACACTCTTTATCATTAAGTATGGATAGCAAATGGTGTCATTGTGGTTTCCCCCCCTACTTTTGAATATCTCTTCAGTCTTTGGGGAGATATGTGATTATTCAATTTTATCCTGGGTGTTAAATAAAAGGACAAGCAATGTAAGCCAAAGCAAATGACCTGGAGGCTAAAAAATATGACCAGAGAATACTAAATAAGTAGAACCAGGTAAATGAAACAGTTCCAGAGTGGTGGTTGTTAACATTTTGAAGTAGTCAAGGCAAGAAACCCAAGCAAGATTATTATCTCTCTATTTATTGTAAGCTAATAGAATCCTGGTAGCAGAATTTTGGAAGCCCAAGAGTACTTCTCCAGTGGTGGGATTCGAAATTTTTTACTACCAGTTCTGTGGTCATGGCTTTGTGGGCATGGCATGGTTTGGTGGGTGTGGCTTGGTAGCTGTGGCATATTTTGGTGGCCATGGCTTGGTGGCCATGGCTTCGTGGGCATTGCTTCATGGCCATGGCAGGCAAAGGATACTGTAAAATCTCCATTCCCACCCCACTCCAGGGGAAGGTTACTGCAAAATCCCCATTTCCTCCCAATCAGCTGGGACTCAGGAGGCAGAGTCCCATGGGCCGGGGCTACTCAGAGCTGGTATTTACTGGTTCTCTGAACTACTCAAAATTTCCACTACCGGTTCTCCAAAACTGGTAAGAACCTGCTGAAAACCACCTCTGTTCTCCCCTTGTTGTTGTTATTACTATTATTATTCCCTAAAAAACTAAGCAGGGTCCTGTTTGCAATGTTTCCCATATCCCTTCTCCTACTTGGGCTGAGATATCTTTTACATGCCCATGGTCCAGCCTGTGACTTTGTATCCTGTCTCCCAAGGTCATACCCACATACCTTCGCAGGTTGTTGAAAATAAGCAGTCCTTCCAAAAATCCAAACTGAGAGTCACTCTTGCACGAAGGTGCCTTATTATCTGATTTATTTGCTAGCACTGTGTATCTCCCCCAATTTCTACCCAAACAAGAAGCATCTGTAGAAAAACAAATTCCAAGCTGTTCATGTGATTGCTTCATTGCTGATGTTTAGATTTCTTGCAAACAGATGTATGTTTTTCATTTGAGAAGGCATACATCTGTTGTATAGTGTTCTCTTCAAAAATCCTAAATTCTCCTGAAAGGGCTTATTAAATTACGGTTTGCCCCAGCAGTATGCATATTTGCAAGCAAAAAAAGAAAAAAGAAAACATAGCTTAAAATAAGACAGTTGTGGTGGAATGTGTTTACTCAGCAAATTCATATATTTATTAAAAAGAAAAAAAAGATGGTTGATATTGCTGATAAAAGGAAAATAAAATGTAGCAAAACCTGTCAGATATTTTTGTTTTTTCTAAGGAATTGCATATGAAATGTTTCCAAACCTAGCAGGGATGAAGTCAATTATATTATAAAAGCAAACTTCGTATGAAATTTAGTAAAATAGGAATTCTTGTACATAGAGTCCATAATCAATTGTGGAGAATTATGGTATTGTATACTTATTATACCATATTGCATAGATTAAATATTTCTTGGCGAGTTACATTTTGTGCATTATATAATAATATCCTATACAATGAATTGTACATGGTGAAAATATTACAGTACTTTAGGGGAGGCTCTTTAGATGACACGATTCATAGCTTGTGTTTTTTAATTATAAAGCCGCCATTAATAATTGCTTTTATATGCATTGTGCATAAACACATGGCATAAATTAGTGGTTTTGTGGTACAAAATGGAACATGCTGAAATAATTATAATATGTTAATATTTGAAGGAATAGATTTCAAAGAGAGAAAGGCCTGCTCAAAAATGACCAAATTTCTTGACCAAATTTCACTCTAGGAGGACATTGAGAACTCTAAATTTTAATATTTAATTTAATAATTTAATATTTAAATTTCTATACCGCCCTTCTCCCTTCCGGGACTCAGGGAGGTGTACAGGCAGCAGTAAAATCATGAATAAAACATAGAAAACAATTAAAAACCTATTAAAATACATACAAATAAAGATCTGATGTTATATAGCCTTATAAAACAATTCATTGAAATTAATTTGAAAGAGACTTCTAAGAAGACTAGACCCATTGGGGAAAGTAGAGATGTGGTAGACTATAACGTTTAAGAAAAAAAATGTCACTTTAACAATGATGTCTAAATTACAGTGCATATACAGTGGTACCTCGGTTCACGAACGACTCTGTTCACGACCAATTCGGATTACGACCAAAAATTTCCCAAAAAATGTGCCCCGGTTCACGAACACCATTTCGGTTCACGAACGAAAAAGTTCGTAAAAATACGCTCCGCTTCACGAACTCCGCCTCGCTTCACGAACTCCGCCTCGCTTCACGAACTCCGCCCTCGCATCACAAACAGAAAAGTTCGTAAAAATGCTCGGATTCACGAACCCCGCCTCGCTTCACGAACCGGAGCCGCGGACATTTTAAAAACAAGGTCAGAACGAATTAACCGGATTTACATTGAACCCTATGGGAAACTGTGCCTCTGTTCACGACCAATTCTGTTCGCGAACAGAGTCAGTTCAAGAATCACGACCAAAAAACAAGGTCGGAACGGATTAACCGGATTTACATTGAACCCTATGGGAAATTGTGCCTCGCTTCACGACCAATTCGGATCGCGAACAGAGTCAGTTCACGAATTAAGTTCGTGAACCGAGGTACCACTGTATTGCAAAGGTTTTGCCTCAGTCAAAGAAGAATTGTGGGACATATTTGCTCACCCAGTATATATATATTGGGTCTAAAAACAATAATGAGATAAGTAAACTGAGAGTCCAAACTATTTCTAGGTACATAAACTATTTCTATGTACATAAACTATTTTTTTAATTCATCTTTTTCATTGTAGGTCTATACACATCTTCATCTCATTGTTATACTTAGAAAATGCCTGAAAATGTTCAGAGAAGCAGGCCCAGCAATTAATGAATTAGTATGGCTGAAAAATGATTTGTGCCTCCTTTTTAATTTGCTCCTTAATATTGCTGCTTTAAATATGTAGTTCTGTTTCCCCCCCACCTTCCCCAATTCTTCAATTGTAAAAGTGCCGAGAATTTTCTTTTTAAAGAAATGGTTAGAAGGAACTGCAACCTGATGCGCTTTAGACAGCTTTAGAAAATCACTGCTTCAGCTCAAAAGTCCTACAAACTGATCCAAAGCAATTTAGTTCTTGTTTCAGTTTCCATCCAAAGCAAGCTCTTACCTCCCAGTAATAAATCACTAGCATTAAGGGTTTTATTCAGACGTTTCCTTCCATTAAGAATACTGTACCACAGGTATACAAACAGACCTGGGTTAAAAGTTCAGATTCTTAAACTTTGATATGTAACTTTTATCTACAAATAACTAAGAGTAAAATAGTTTGCACGGTCAACCATATTCATTTTCAAAAATCTGTGCCTCATAAATAAAAAATGTCTTATTATTGCTGGCCAAAAGCCTATGTTAACTACCAAGCAAAGGACAACCTAGTTATCTGCTCCTGTCTGCTTCAGCATTCCAGGGTTAATATGATCAGTCTGACTGAAGAAAATCAGGCTAGCCTACCATGAAAATAAATAGTGTCTAACAGAAAGAATCAGGCAAAACTCTCTTGCCACTGCTCCTGCCTTGTCCTTAAAACTATGGCTCTCTGACATCTAGCCAGTTTTCTTTAATAGAAAGTAAGCTGGAGAGAACATCTCCAGAAAAATCCAGTTATTTTACCACAAATAAAATCTGATGGATTGTTGGAACATCTGCTACTTATTGTTTCTCATATAATTTAATAAACTAATTACAGGCAACTAGAAAATAACAATAAGAAGACTAAACCAGCTAAACTGTCACTTGGTATGTTCATGAATGGGAAGAAAGGAAAGGAGGGAGGGAGGGAGGGAGGGAGGGAGGGAGGGAGGGAGAAAGGAAGGAAGGAAGGAAGGAAGGAAGGAAGGAAGGAAGGAAGGAAGGAAGGAAGGAAAAGAATGGAATCAGAAATGGAATCACAGCAGGCCACATTTTCTCATGTTTTTGCTGCTTTCTATAGAAAAATGATACATGTCATCTAACAGGCCTTTACAATAAATTTTGACAGGTGACTCCCAGGGAGTTTAGTGCAGGAGAACTGATCCCAAATATATGTGATAAAAATGTACAGCAATATAAAATAGTTGGAAATACCTAAAGGACCCTTACCACTTTTGAAGATCACCATGGCGATTTTAAAAGTGAAGAGGGAAAAAAACAATATTTGGCATGGGGGAAGCTTTTAGAGGTACCTGCTTGTAAGGAAAAGGTAATAAGCAAAATGGACAGCATCTCTGGTGAAAATATAGCTTCATTTCTCAGGTTACCATGTTATTCTTTACTATTCTATTCTCTTAAACCTCCTGGTGTTTTTTTACTTTTCTCAGGACAGGTTCCACTGTTAGCTGTCTCCAAATCATCCAGTTGTTTCAAGTCTTTTCCTACAGCAATGACAATGGAACCCCAAAGATACAAAAAAAAGGCCAAACGAATTTATGCTTTTATAACTTCTCCTCTTCTCACTTTAAATCAGATTTGTATGAACTTGTATACCAAGGAAAACGTGCACTATGTTTATAAGCCAGTCAAATAGCAACCCTTTTAAAAATTAAGGAAGAACAGGAACATCTTTTGCTGTGGAACTTAAAACATAGAAACTAGGGACTGTAGGTAGGTAGCAAGGTCTCAAAATACCTCTGATTATTCTTGAGAAAGAGAGATGTGCAGGGTCACAGAAAAATGGTGACACAAGGACCAAAGACTGCCAGCCCAGAAGACATTCCCCATTGCCATCAGCATACAGCCGCCATCTGCTTATCAACCTCACAATCAAAACTTCAAGGCAACGAGAGCAAAAGAAGAGCACCTTCCCAACAAACCACCCTATTACTCAGCCACCAACACCAGCAATTACCCAGGAAACAACCCACACAGAGATAAAACCTTATCGGCGGAGTCAATAATCCACCATCAACGAAGTAGCGATTATTTGCAAAACAGCATCGGCTCCCATCCAAGCATGCAGAAAGCATGCAAGGCAGAAGATATATAACCACTGCCAACCAATGAACTCATTTCTTCAAAGCCACTAAACTGATGATGTTATCTAATAGGGAAAATTGAAATAAGGCTCCCTTATGTTTTTCCATAGTTTCATTTTATATGCAAAGGTGTTTTTTTGGGAGGGGGGGTTCCTGTTGCACGTTTCTCTAGTTCTGTTATCTTTCAGATGCCCAGTCTAATTTTGCTGGTTGGGCCAATGTGTTGTCAATGATTTAATTGCTTATAAGGATTTATATCTTTAGCAAAGCAAGAGATTTGTGGATACGTGGTGTTGCCTCCTTATCTCCTTCCTCGTTTCCCAATAAAGTATTGAATCAGCTTAAGTTAAACATGCAAGCAAAAAAAAAAATCTTCCTCCCCCCTCTCCTCACAAAAAGATTATTTTGCTTCCTTATGTGGACAGCCACAGAGATAACCTTGGAGAAATTATGCAGTGACAGTTATACAAACATAGTTTAAGTCTGACAAACAAAGAAAGCATTTGGAGGGGGGGTAAACCTCAGATTACTCCGCGATAGCTCCCTGGAGTATAAGAAGAAGAGAATGGAAAACTGGTCATCACTTTTTTGTTACTGTAGCCTTTATCAATAAACTCAAGTCACAGTTATTCCTGAGGATTTTTCCTGGTATGGCCTACTTCAAAGGATGATGCCTCATCAGTCATAGACCAATTCTTCCAGTTTTCTGGGAAATTTGCTAGTATACACACATATCCTCTCAGAATACCAATATTCCTCTGCTTACAACCACAATTGAGCCCAGAATTTAGATTGCTAAGTGAGGAATCTGTTAAGTGACATTTTACAACTTTTCTTGCCTACTTGTTAAGTGAATCACTGCAGCTGTTAAATTAGTAAAATGGTGTCCATATTGAACTGCTTTGCTTCTTTCAAACCTTAATGCTTTTCAACTTGCCAATGAACTGATGGGGAGGGAGGGAAGGGGGAAATAGAAGGCTAAGAATGTATTCATGGACCGTGAGACCTTGGCATCCATCAAGGTCACCAACACAGGTGCTTGAGAAAGAAATGCACTGTTCCCATAACAAAAGGATGTCTCATAATTGGACATTTTGATCATCTAGGGGTGGGTAGAAGAGGACACTATTGTTTAACTAGTATTTGTGTGAGAAAACCAAAGCTGGTTTTGTTTCTTCAGTACCAAAATGGTGTATCCAATAAAGTTTTACTCTTGGGAATTCAAAGCTTCTGAGACTGTTTCCTTATTTTGGGTTCACTGGTCTGGACAGTTGACACATGGTTGTTAAGTGAATCTAATTTTCCATTGACTTTGCTTGTCAGAAGTCATAAAAAATGATCACATCACCATGGGATAATGCAACCATCATAAATATGAAGTAGTTGTCAAGCATCCAAATGTAAATCACATGACCATAGGGATGCTGCAATGATCATAAATGTGGAAAATGGTCCAAAGTCACTTTTTACAGTGCCGTTGTAACTTTGAACAGCCACGAAACAAACTGTTGTAAGACAAGGACTATCTGTATGAACAATATTCAATTTCAAACATATTCAGTCTTGGGATTCTTGCTGTTGTATGGACAAAAGAAACCAACAACTCAATGTATCAAGTCAGATTTAGAATTAATGAAATAATTCCTGGATCCTCTTCAATTGTCAGTATTTTTTTTGTTTTCCAAACAAGTTCAATGAACTCCAATGATACAACCCGCCAACCTATAACTGTATATTTTGCAACCACTGAAAAAACCTCCAGAGATATCCTGTGATACAGTAGGCAGAATTCTGAACTAATGTACCATCACAAAAATTGGGCATTGAATTTCAATTCCACTTATGAAATAATCTGAGAAACTTTGGTCCAGCTTCCAACCTCTTGAGGTGAAGATGCAAATGTTACATGAGGATGGCAGAAGAACGATGGCAATTAATTGGATCTAGCTCATTAGTTTATTTGATTCAGTATTATGAAAAGTAGAAGCAAATCTGCAAGATTTCAGACCAGTTGTTTTCAATCATAGCTGTAGATGTCAGGGTGAAACCTGCAATGTGCAGCACATGTTCCTTAATTCTTTTCTATCTTCCACCAATAGAAATATATGAAACTTATATGCAGAAAGCATCTCCTTTTCATACAAAGTTTCTGCTAGTGGAAAATGCAGTCATCCATATCCAAATATTTTTCTTCTGATGTGCCAGAGCTTGCCTAAAAATCTGTGAAGTTTCTTCAACAAATCAAAATACTGTTTAATATCATCTAGTGCTATTTATAAAATTTTACTAGCTTCTGTCAAACAATACAATTACAATTAAAAGGGTAATGTTTTATTCACAATTAAGCGACACATTTAAAGTGCATGTCTGTGCCATATGAATCTGCTTACTGACATTTTACATCTGACTCAAATTATAATCCAGCACAACTGCAACAACAGTGTGCAGGGGAACATAACTATTGAAATTGTCAATTCTTCTAAAAAAAGTAAAAGTTCATAAACATACATAATTTTGGATAAATTTAGGTGTTTTTCCCCCCACAGATTAAGATAGACTAATATAAAACCAATTTGGGACTTATATAGCAGCCATCTAAACTAATATGATAATTTGATCAAGGAGAAGCGGGATAATTAAAACTAGAGCATCAAGAAGTTTGCAGAAAAATGATTGATTGAGTGATGATTGATTGATTGATTGAAGAAGTTTATACAGCACCCAATTCACACATTGTTGACTCCAGGCGCCCTACAAAATGTTTAAAAATCCACTATACAATAAAAAGCCATAAAAAGCCACCCCACCCACTATGGCAGCAGCAACACAATCAAATCAACCACTTTATCATCATTTAATGAACTCTTTCATCAGCTGACATTTCATTATTGATTCCTTTTCATGTGAAAAACAATCATAAGAATCATTACTTTCATACATTTATATCTAAAAACAGCACAAATTTGAATGCCAAATGACATGAAAAGGAAAAAAAAAAGTAATCCTTGCCACTCAACCAATATAGGTCCACATTTTAAAGAACACATCTGAGTCATTAATGTGCACCGTAAATAAAACTTCCCACTTTATAGCACAGATGATATTGTACCCTTGATGATTGGTAATACTTTGGAGACTTTGTATAACATTTTCTCTGAACCATGAAGACATAATATGTAGCAGTTTGAGAATGCACAGACCGCTGCACATATCTGCCCAGTCAGTGCTGCCCAAATGACTTTTTATTAAGAAAATTCCAAGCCGGAAAAACCCTGCTAATGCCAAAGATTTCATTCTTAATTGGAAGGGGGGGAGAGCAATATACATACGAATTTGCAACATGTTGAACATATCAAAAAGATATTAGGCACGCAATTGTTCTCTAATAAAAATTGAATGAGCATAAAGTTGCTGGGGCACAAACATCTGTCACTCATGGAGATATCATCCTGTATAAACCCATCCAACTAAATTCATTTTCCTTCTCGATTGTATCGGAATTGCTTGCGGCATGACAATTTGAATGACAGACATCTAACCTGGAATGCCGGAATGCATGCTTATGTTTTGTTTGCCTGCATTGTCCTTTCAGAGATGTAAATTTTTAAATATGCTTTTTTATTGAGAACAGGAAATATCTGGCCCAAGGTTGTTACCTTGGAATGCAAAGACACATTATTATGGTCTTGCGGCTTTCATAAAATTTTTACTAAGTTTTTCAACTGACTTTTGAGTTTGCTAATGAAAAGGACATGAATAATTTAAAAGGCAAGTGTGTAAGCGCATATTTGAACTCTGCTGCACTATTTCAGTATGAGAGATGGCACCCAAGACGCAGTTTAATGTAATCCCAAGAACTTTTGATTCAGACCATCAAAACATTTCATGAAATGTCCCATATGAAAGGTCAATATTGTCTCTGTTTCGGTGAATTATAGTTGGATTTCAGGGAAGCGGCTTTAATGAAGGTGGTTTAATTTCTGAACCTCTATTATCTGTAATTAAAATTAGCTTACCCTTATAAAAATCATTTTAAAATAAGTGGCAACTCTGCTTTTATAATGTCTATCAAAAACTAATACCTTTATTATTTTATTTATTATACTATCTTAAGATTGTCAAGAATGCAAGTAAGGACTGTAAAGTTGATGCTATTATACATCTTGGCACAAATGATCTGTCCCATAAAGATGTAGCTTCTGTGCAGAATGATTTCCAGAGTTTGGGGTACGAACTTAGTAGTACAGGTTGTAGGCTTATCTTCTCAGAGGTTATACCAGTATACAAGGAACAAAAAGGAAAGGGCCAGCGCATAGCAGAGTTTAATGTGTGGCTAAAGGAGTGGTGTAAAAAGGAAGGCTTTGGTCTTATTAGTCATGATGCCTGCAGCTGGTCCAATGATAAACTGTACAAAAGAGATGGTTTGCACCCATCCAAGAAAGGGACTGAGTTACTTGGCACTAAATTCACAGATTTCCTGGCTAAACATTTAAACTGAATAGTGGGGACAGAGAATCAATAGATAAAGAATATTTCTGTCCCCAGCAAACTAAAATTCATAGGGTTATCAGTGCGTGTAACATAGATAATTGTGCAGGTAATATTATCAACACTGCTGTCAAGCAAAACCAAACAATTAACAGTGGGTGCCATACCATGTACATGAACCATACAAGTGGCAAAGAAATAGGGGCAAAGAGAACCATAGTCAGGCATAACACAGGTTTCGTAGACAGAAAACACAGGGTCAATCAAAATGGACTCAAATGTCTATACACCAATGCACAGAGTATGAGGAATAAACAGGGTGAATTAGAAATTCAAGTAAATGAGGGCAGATACGATATTGTTGCCATTACAGAAACTTGGTGGGATGAAACCCACAAATGGAACATACAGCTAGAAGGATTTAAATTATTTAAAAGAAATAGACCAAATAAAAGAGGAGGTGGAGTTGCACTATATATAAGAAATAATTACATCTCTACAGAAATAGAGCACAACAATGATGAGAACTATCTTGAATGTATTTGGGTCAATATTAAAGGTTGGGGAGGGGAATGATATTGTCATAGGTCTATACTACAGGCCACCCAACCAAGCAGAGGAAGTGGATGTACTTTTTGCTAACCAGCTAACTAAGGTATGTAGGAAGCACACTGCAATAGTAATGGGAGATTTTAACTACCCTGACATCAATTGGGAAACAAACTCTGCACCAAGTGGAAGATCCAACAGGTTCCTAACAAACCTAGCAGACAACTTTGTTTCCCAAAAGGTAGAGAAGGGAACAAGGGGATCAGCAATATTGGACTTAATTCTCACTAACAGAGAGGAAATGATAGAAGGTGTAGAAGCTACAGGAACTTTGGGGGCAAGCGATCATGAAATACTGGAATTCAACATTATGCAAACAAAAGTAGTTGAACAAAGTCAAACTAGAGTCTTAGACTTCAAGAGAGCTAATTTCAATAAACTCAGAGAGAGCTTGGGAAGGATTCCATGGATGAGAATCCTCAAGGGGAAAACAACTCAAGAAGCTTGGGAAATTTTGAAAAATGAGATTATAAAAGCCCAGACCAGCGCAATACCAATGAAGAAGAAAAATAACAGTTCCCAAAAGAAACCAGCATGGCTGCATAAAGAACTCTCTGACAAATTGAAAGACAAAAAGGATAAATATAAAAAGTGGAAAAAGGGGGACATAACCAAGGCAAAATATCAGCAAATAGCCCGAGCCTGTAAAGATGAAGTGAGGAAAGCTAAGGCTCACAATGAAGAAAGGCTTGCCAAAAAAGTAAAAAATAACAAAAAAAGCTTCTTCCAACATGTTAAAAATAAGAAAAAAGTTAAGGAAACAATTGGTCCACTGCTGGGAGAAAATGGCAAGAAGATGATAAGCAACAGGGAGAAAGCAGAACTATTTAACTCTTTTTTTGCATCTGTCTTTACACAAAGGGATAAAACAGTCCAATCAATCAAAAACAGCACCACAAATATCAGATTAGGAACACAAGTTGAAATAGGGAAGAAAATGGTAAGTGAGCACCTGTCTGCCCTGGACGAGTTCAAATCACCAGGACCGGATGGATTACACCCCAGGGTTCTGAAGGAACTGGCAGACGAGATCTCAGAACCACTGAACTATATCTTTCAGAGATCCTGGAGCACCGGGGAACTGCCAGAAGACTGGAAAAGAGCAGATGTGGTTCCCATCTTCAAAAAAGGGGAAAAAACAGATCCAGGAAACTATAGACCCATCAGCCTGACCTCAATACCAGGAAAGATTCTGGAAAAGATAATTAAACAACAAATAAGTGAACACCTAGAAGCAAACAAAGTAATAGCCAAAAGCCAACATGGGTTTGTCAAAAACAGATCATGCCAGACGAATCTAATTGCATTCTTTGACAAAGTAACAAAATCAGTGGACCAGAGGAATGCTGTTGATATAATTTACCTGGACTTCAGTAAGGCATTTGATAAAGTAGACCATAACCTACTATTAGATAAAGTAGAAAATTGTGGGTTAGACAGCAGCACCACCAAATGGATTCGTAACTGGCTGACCAACCGCACTCAATGTGTAGTCCTCAATGGAACTGCATCTACATGGAAGGAAGTATGCAGTGGAGTACCCCAAGGCTCTGTTTTAGGCCCAGTACTCTTTAACATCTTCATCAACGATTTGGATGAGGGGATAAATGGGGAACTCATCAAATTCGCAGACGACACCAAGCTGGCAGGAATAGCCAACACTCCAGAAGATAGGCTTAAGATACAGAAGGATCTAGACAAACTTGAACATTGGGCACTGTCTAATAAAATGAAATTCAATTGTGAAAAAAGTAAGGTCCTACATATAGGCAAGAAAAACCAAATGCACAAGTACAGTATAGGTGGTACCTTGCTCAATAGTAGCAACTGTGAGAGGGATCTCGGAATCCTAGTGGACAACCATTTAAATATGAGCCAGCAGTGTGCATCAGCTGCCAAAAAAGCCAACACAGTTCTAGGCTGCATCAACAGAGGGATAGAATCTAGATCGCGTGAAGTGTTAATGCCACTGTATAGTGCCTTGGTAAGGCCACACTTGGAATACTGCATACAGTTTTGGTCGCCACGATGTAGAAAAGACGTGGAGACTCTGGAAAGAGTGCAAAGAAGAGCAACCAAGATGATTAGAGGACTGGAGACTAAGACATATGAAGAACGGCTGCAGGAGCTGGGTATGTCTAGTTTGATGAAGAGAAGGACCAGGGGAGACATGATAGCAGTGTTCCGATATCTCAGAGGGTGCCACAAAGAAGAGGGAGTCAAACTTTTCTCCAAGGCACCTGGGGGCAGGACAAGGAGCAATGGGTGGAAACTAACCAAGGAGAGAAGCAACTTAGAACTAAGGAGAAATTTCCTAACAGTAAGAACAATTAACCTCTGGAACAGCTTGCCTCCAGCAGTTGTGAATGCCCCAACCCTGGAAGTCTTTAAAAAGATGTTAGACAGCCATTTGTCTGAAATGGTATAAGGTTCCTGCCCATGCAGGGGGTTGGACTAGAAGACCTACAAGGTCCCTTCCAACTCTGCTATTGTATTGTATTGTATTATCAGGAAGAGGGAGGAACAAATCACTACTTAACAAACCATGTCGATAGTGTGAAGAAGTATCAACCTATATGTAACCTACCTGTGATATTGGCGTGAAGCTAAATATCAGAAGTATAAATGAAGAATTATATAGTAAAGCTGCTGAAAGAAAAATCCAAACAAAGCAGAGATATGGAAATATCAACCAAAATAAGGGAGCCAGACAAGGGGTGACATCCCTTCGTCCGATCCGCTCCCACAGAGAGGGTCTTCTTCGGGTGCCGTCGACGGGGCAATGCCGGTTGGCGACACCCAGGGGAAGGGCCTTCTCTGTGGCGGGCCCGGCCCTCTGGAACGACCTACCCCCCGACCTCCGTACTATCTCGGACCTCCGCCTCTTCCACCAACGTCTTAAGACGTATTTATTCCAACAAGCCGGCCTAGGATAGCCCCCATTTTTGACTTTTTAAGAAAATAATTTATAATTGGCAAGGGTTTTAATATTGGGTTTTAGCACGGGTTTATTAATTTAATACATTTTAATAGATATTTATTGTATTTTGTGTTTTTAAATAATGCCTGTGCGCCGCCCTGGGTCCTAACAAGGAGAAGGGCGGGGTATAAATTTAATAAAATAAATAAATAAATAATGACATAATATCTAATATGTAAGTGGCTGGCACAATTTTTCCCCAAAGCACCTCAAGGCAGGACAAGAAGCAATGAGTGTAAACTAATTAAGGAGAGACGAAACCTAGAATTAAGGAGAAATTGCCCAACTGTAGGAACATTTAATAAGTAGAACTACTTGCCTTCAGAGGTTGTGGGTGCTCCATCACTGAAGACTTTTAAGAAGACACTAGACAGAAATGGTATAGGGTCTCCTGCTTGAGCAGGAGGGTTTGGACTAGAAGACTTCCAAGGTCCCTACCAAATCTATTATTATGTTTAGATGAGATCAGAAAGGCCACAAATCCTTGCCTACACTAAGCAAGGTTTCACCTTCTCCTTTAATAAGGTAAGAAGTCATTCATTTTTAATGTTATTGAAGATTTTAACATTCTGACCTATTTTTTTCTGAAGGGACAGTATCACTGTTTTCTAAAATGTATGTACAGTAGTACAGAAATGGTCCTTCACAACCATCCAGTTAGTTCTGAGCAATCCCAATTGGCTTTGGACACTTAGTTGTTAATCAAAGTGAGAGCAATTGTCCTTACCATTTTACTTCAATTTTCCTTTTTTCTTCCTACTTCTTTCAGTTGACCTGAGATTCTTTCCCTTTTAGCACATCTTGGTATAGGGTAACTAAACAATTGAAAGTAAAAGCAGAGTGACATTGCAAAGGTCCTAAGTGTAAGGACTGGTTGCTAAGTTAGTTTTTTAACACTGTTGTAACAGTCACTTAATAAGGCAGTTGCTAAATAAGGACAACCTGTATGATTGAATCAAGCTTTGTAAATCTTCTTTAGGGCTCATTCTAAATCACTTGTGATGTTTTTGTTTCAGGATTAAGGTCAAAATCTTTCTGAAAATCCATTGTAGTTATTTCAACATGAATTTTATTTTAAATTCAATCATCATTTCCCTTTAATGGCTGTTTTGATATGTTCTAGATTGTAGGCAGCAGTTTTATAGAATGCAGACACGTGCAACATTTGATCGATAAGTATATTTGCATGGATTAATCTCCAACATGTGTCTTGAATAATTTCAGCCAGGAATTTGCAAGTATCAAAGCCCTCAAGAATCCCTACTGCAGCTCTTTGCTGACTTTAACTAAGAGAGGGATATCTACTGCTGTATCTGTGTTAAATTCAAAAGTCATTATCTACATGGCACCCCTGGAGTCTGAATGTTTGTTTTAATTCTCTTTAAAAAAGAAGAAGAAACCAGAAAGTTAAGACATACAGGAGAAAAGCTGCATTAAGTGTTTATCATTCAGATTCTAATTTAATTGCTGGCAGGTTTTGGCAAAAATAAGTAAATGGCTGTCTAATTGTTTCAATCTTTCTCCTGTTCTCTATTCTCTAAGGTTTATTTTCTTCATATTGTGAAGCTATATTCTTTTCAATGAAATGTTTAAATAAAACATGTTGTCTTCATTGAATGGGCTTGTTTCGGTTGACTTTTGATATCTTGCTTTTATTTTATTTATTTATTTATTAAATTTATATTTATATGTCCATTAATCTATCCACTATGATGTTGATTTCAAAAGATTTAACTGAATCCAGTTTGCTTTAATTAGATCTTTTAAAAATATCCTCGGCTTTTCTTTTTTAGATACATAGCCTAAGTATTTATTTGTTTCTACATCTACATCTTACATCTAATCTAGATCTACATCTACATCTACATATGTACATACCCTGTTTCCCTGAAAATAAGACCTCCCCTGATAATAAGCCCTCCCTGAAAATATTGCAACACAGCAGCAGCTATGAGGTGACCACGGTCGCTGCTTCCTGCACCTCAAAAATAATAAGACCTCCCCGAAAATAAGGCCAAGTGCTGATTTTGAAAGTCAAAAGAAAATAACTCCCTGTCTTATTTTTGGGGAAACATGGTACATACATACATGCATGCATGCATACATACATACATACACACATACATACCTACATACATACATTGGTTGTCTAAATGTTAAGAAAAAGAAATGAAATGGAACTATGGTAATAAAATGATTAAGAAAAACAAGTCTTAAAACTTAGTGATTAACTTTGGTTTGATAAATATATGTCAAGTACATATTCAAGGACTATTATTTTGGTTAAAATTCGGGTGAAATATAGTACTTGTATTGCTTAATGAATCAAAGATACATTATAGATTATTGCGTCCATCTTTTTATAGACACAGAAATCTACTATTTTTGATGGAATGACATTTCGTCCAAACCTTCCAATGAAAGAGTTAGAATATCCTAATTCCCAACATAGTCAGGCAGAAACAGATACTTAACCTCTCCCACTGAAACAGTTTTTGCTTAGAGAAATCACAGAATTTAATTGTTTAAAAAAGAGCACACTTAAGTGGTTCCACTAATGTCCGTATACACACTCATTATGTTAATCCCTTTCAGGGTAAGCAAACTTACAGAAAGAGTAGAGAGGAACAATGAGCCAGAGAAATGAGATTAAAAAAATGAATCCAACAAATTTAGTTTAAATCAACATTTTTCTACCTGTGCAAGCCCTACTTGTGTTAAGTTTGCAGGAATTCAGTTCGACACAGGCTAGTCAACAGAACAGTATTTATTGTATTCATTAGGAATTGCTCATTCAACTATTTACAGGCTCAAAAGTGCGGTTCGAATTGAAACTTCCCTGCTTGACAGCTATTTATACTTAGCTTTCAAGCGGGAAAACTTCAGCCAGGCAGACAGTCTAAATCCGGCCAGCTGCATCTTGGCCAATCAGACGCGACTGGCTGTTAACGATGTAGCCTGGTCAAGTAAAGTTTATCAGACTGAATGTCTGGGTCGTAAATTGAGGATATAACAACTTGCTATTTTATTCATTATATTTATATGCCACCCACCTTGCCTAGAAGTGATAGGAAGCTTACAATCCAAAACCACAAGATGAAATATTAAAGAATTAGAATGTTACAGAATTGAGTTCAAACTGATAACAAGGGAAGAAAGGGAAATGCACATTAATTCCTTAGTGCAATAAACCTGTGGATAGAACAATGTATTGAATTAGCATGTAACAAACAAGTTTTGTCAAATAAAGTCCTTTAATGGAATTTACACATGAATGTTTACATAATTCATGCAATTCATAATTCTATGAATAAATTATGAAAAATAAGTAATTTAAGGAGGAGCAAGAATCAAGGAGAGATTAAAGAAACATCTTTCAGAGAGGGGAGAAACTTGACAATTTCTACCTTCTGGTCAAAAATATGTTCTGGAGAACGTAGGGTGTTCAGTTTGAAACAATACATTGTAAAGACAGGTTTCACTTTGCACAAATTAATGAAGAGCAAAAATCAGATGATTGCTTCTTTTTTTTTAAAAAAAGATTGTAAATAACATTGCAAAATCACTGACTCCAGCAACTCCACTTTTTTAGGGTTTTAAAAAAATGTTACTTAAGGGTTGGGCTAGGAAGATAGGTAGTAGTCTAATCAGCTTTCAGCCCTGGAAACATACTTTGGGCCAATAATTTTCTCTCTATCAGTCCTAACTCACTGGATTGTTTTTGTGGGAACAAATCGGATAAAGATAAATCAAGAAGTATGTTTGTTTTTTCTAGAAGAAACTATGATTTTTTTAAAATGGCCTTTTTTTTGTCTCTCTACCATCATTTGGGCACCTGTTGAGATCAACTTTGGGTATGCAAAATATTTATTTTCAGCTTGGCTAATTCTTTACATTTTCTTGATCTGATTTTGCTTGTTCTTATTCTTTCCTTTCCTCTCTTCTCCCTTTTTTTACTCCTCTCCTCTTTTATGCCCCTTCCCTTCTACAGGCTGTAATTATTTGCTGATCTATCAGAGGAGGTAGGTATATATGACTTTGCGTGAACTTTTTGGAAAGATTAATTTTGATATGGCTCTTGAATTTTGGCACACAGCCCACTTAAAAGCACAAAGCGGACTAGAATATGGATATGTAGGTGGGGGGACACTGAATGAAAGCAGTGAAAGGGTAAAACAAATAAACTCAAGGGAGCTTGAAAGGACCCATCTTGTAAAGGTATCCCTGTAATATCTCTGTTAGATTTGATAAAAGTTGGGTAGGAGGAGGAAGAGGGGCAGCTTGCTAATGTGAGAGTCAAGATGACATTTCAAGGAACTGACTGTAATACTTAGAGCCGCAAAATGATGGGTGGATCCTTAAGACCTCAGTAAAGACCCTGCAAGTGACTTTTAGTGACATTTGAAGGTCTGGAGAGACTTTCAAAGTCACAGTATGGACCTATTAAGTAAAATTGAATGGAAAGGAAAAGGAGATTAAGCAGACTGTCATTGTGTATACTGTCCTAAACTCCTGAATGAGAGGCTTATACTCTTATAATCATTATTAACTGCAATGTTCATTTTTATCATCTTAATTTAATAGTTCAGTTGGTAAAATTGATGCTTTTTGAAGCATACTTTTAAATTGAGTGAATACAACTGCAAAGCCAATTGCAAATACAGCCCCAAAAACCCTGACTTACCTGTTACCCTATTTTATGAATGGCTTAAACAACAGGAGTATCTTAGTGGTAGACACACAAAAAATACTCTGACTGTGAAAGTCCACCTCAACAAGCAGGTTCTAATCTAAATCCTCTTTTTCTCTTTCAAGTTCTTTTATAAGCTTTCCTTTAGAGCACTACTGAATAAGTCCTATATATAGTTATGGTGCTCCTTCTCCTGAATATATGTCACAGCTAGCTCATTATTTGAAAATCATCATAATTTGAACATTGCTCAGCCTGACATTTTATTCAGAGCTTAACCCCATTCCCAGCTATATATAGTCGCATTGTTACTAAGTATGTCATCAGTTCTTCTAAATATTTCCATTACTGCGTGCTCTAAGATGTTGATTTCAAAAGATTTAACTAAATCCAGTTTGATTTAATTAGATCTTTTAAAAAACCTTCTTGGCTTTTCTTTTTTAGATACATAGCCTAATCACTATTTGTTTCTACACACACACACATGCACATATACACACACACACAAATTGGTACTCTGGATATTAAGTAAAAAAATGAAATGGAAAAGTGGGAATAAGATGATTTTAAAAAAATGTCTTAAAACTGAGCAATTAGCTTTGGATTGATAAATATATGTCAAGTATATTTTCAAGGGCTATTATTTTGGTCAAAAGTCCAGTGAAATATAGTACTTATTTTGATTATTGAATCAAAAGATATGTCCCAGATTACTGAGTCCGCCTTCTTATAGACACATAATCTGGTATTTTTGATGGAATGACCTTTCCTTCAGACCTTCCAATAAAAGTAGAATCTACTAATTAATAGTCAAACACAAACAGGATTCTTAGCATTTCCCACTGAAAATGGTTTCTGCTTAGAGAGAAATACAGAATTGAATTGTTTAAAAGTGAATACATTCAAGAGGTTCCACTGTACACACACCCATTCTGTTCATCCATTTCAGGGTAAGTGAACACAAATATCAGAGAGAAAATTTAAAAAAGAAACCAAAACAAGGAGCCAGAGAAATGAAATAAGAAAAGAAAAGCAATCCACTAAATTTAGTTTAAAAATCAACATTTTTTTCTGTATCTTCTATCCTTGCAAATCCTCTCTGCTTTTATTATGTCTGTGCATTGCTTTATGCATTGCCTTTTGTGTTTAGGGATCAATACGATATTCTACACAAATATAACCTGAATTGTAGAACAATTCTAAACAGGTTAGAGTAAGTAGGAATTGCCTTGAAAAACATGTCTATTTGTAGTGAAGTAGCTGGGCTTTCCTGCATTTTCTTATATAAACTGCCTAAACAGCTTGATACAGAAATACAGTCGCCATCTTAGAATTTACAGTCCTTCCCAGGGAAATGTGGTCATTTTGAATGAATTCTTAATTAAAACTCTTCAAACATCCCCCAAATTAAAACTCAGATATTTCTCCCAGGAAGGAAGTTTCACCACTGCCTAGAGGTGACTCCTTGACAAGATGCTAACATAATTGGCAGGCATAGGAATTGAAATGTTGAAAAAGGAAAGAAAAGAAAAGGCTGGTAAGACTTTCGAAAGGACTGTTAACTCCCCTACTTAAATCATCAAGTAATGTGTTTTTTTCATTCTTGGGTTTGAACCTCAAAGCCTTCAGAAAGTTGTTTCCAGCTGTCATTTCCAATGTGAATACATGAAGAAGGTACTAAATACAGGGAAAGAAATCTTATAAATAGTATTTAATTAATTCAATGTAATCAAATTAGTTTTTACCTTAGCCTGTACATATTTATTTATTTCGTTAGTTAGTTATATTTATCCTACCTTTATTATTTTTATAAATAACTCAAAGAAGTGAGCAAACCTAATACTTCCTCCTCCTCCTATTTTCCCACAATAACAATCCTGTGAGGTGATTTGGATTAAGAGAGGCTGACTGGCCCAAAATCACCCAGGCAGTTTTCATGTCAAAGGTAGAACTAGAACTCACCATCTCCTGGTTTCTGGCCTGGTACCTTGATTACTAGACCGAAGTGGCTCTGGGTCTGCTCTGTCCTGCTCACTTCTTGGAAAGCAGACCTTCTCAGGCTACACAATGTCCCATGGCCTGTAAAGGTGTCTTCTGCCATCTTTCATCTGTTGACATAGCTTAGGTACCATACTGTGCCTCTAAGAAGGAACAGGCATAATGTTATTCATACGAAATTGGGAGCAGCAGATGATAAAGCTTTTCACCACTCAAAAGCTCCATACCTTTGGGAAAACACAGGGAAAAATATCCAGATACAATGATGCAATATTGGTTATCTGTGCATTTTTAAATAGAATAGAATAACAGAGTTGGAAAGAACTTTGGAGGTCTTCTAGTCCAATCCCCTGCCTAGGCAGGAAACCCTATACTGTTTCCAAAACATTGGAAAACATTGGATTTTTTTATTAAAAAAACACCTTTACAATTGCTTATGGGTGAATGTAATATGATTTTTTGACTTCCTTTCTTCCCCACTGTGATTTCCAAATCAGATGTGTGGACTTCAACTCCCAGAATTCTCCAGCCAGCATGTTGGCTGGGGAATTCTCGAAATTAAAGTCCATATCTCTTGAAGTTGCCAAGTTTGAACATAAAGACTGTTTCAGTCATTTTATCCTAATTGTTACAACAGGATAATCTGTAAAACACTTTCCTTTGTCACTCAGCTGTGGCTGTTGTAGCCCTGATGCATGTTGTTTTGGATTGCTTGAATTTCTTTTATTATTTCTTAATTTCTTGCCCCAAATTTATTTATTTATTTATTTATTTATTTATTTATTTATTTATTTATTTATTTATTTATTTATTTATTTATTTATTTATTTATTTATTTATTTATTTATTTAAATTTATATCCCGCCCTCCTCCACAGAGGACCCAGGGCGGCGTACAGGAAATTTAAAACATACCAATACAAAGATAAATATATAATTTAAAATAAATATTAAACAATCCTATCCTGTACTAAAACCAAATTTAAAATACCCAATTTAAAAAACTTCCTAAAAGTCCCCATGGGAGGTTAGGCTAGGCCGGCTTGTTGGAACAAATATGTCTTTAGACATTGGCGGAAGAGGCGGAGGTCAGTGATGGTGCGTAATTCAGGGGGTAGGTCATTCCAGAGGGCTGGGCA
Source organism: Rhabdophis nuchalis (assembly GCA_039707465.1). Lineage (NCBI taxonomy): Eukaryota > Metazoa > Chordata > Lepidosauria > Squamata > Natricidae > Rhabdophis > Rhabdophis nuchalis. The sequence continues at coordinate 83,654,505 of CM077644.1, read as the reverse complement.
CGCCACAGAGAAGGCTCTTCCCCTGGGTGTCGCCAGTCGGCATTGTCCGGCCGACGGCACCCTGAGAAGGCCCTCTCTGTGGGAGCGTATCGGTCTAAGGGATGTATGGGGCAGGAGGCGGTCTCGCATATAACTAGGCCCCGAGCCATGGAGCGCTTTAAAGATGGTCGTCAAAACCTTGAAGCGCACCAGAAAGGCCACAGGAAGCCAATGCAGCTCGCGCAGGATCGGTGTTATGTGAGAGCTCTAGTGGCTCCCATAATCACCCGCGCGGCTGCGTTTTGGACTAACTGTAGCTTTCGGGTGCACCTCAAGGGAAGCCCCATGTAGAGAGCATTACAGTAGTCAAGTCGGGACGTCACGAGAGCTTGAGTGACTGTGCGAAGGGCAGCCCGGTCCAGTAAGGGGCGAAATTGGCGCATCAGGCATACCTGATGAAACGCTCCCCTGGCCACGGCCGCCACATGGTCCTCCAAGGACAGCCGCGAATCCAGGAGGACACCCAAATTGCGCGCCCTCTCCACGGGGGCCAGTGTTTCGCCCCCAATGGCCAGAGTTGGAGTAATCTGGCTGAACAGGGGTGCCGGAAACCACAGCCACTCAGTCTTGGCAGGGTTGAGCTTGAGTTTGTTACCACCCATCCAGATCCGTACAGCTTCCAAACACCGGGACAGCATTTCGGCGGCATCGTTGGGGTGGTTTGGGGTGGATATGTACAGCTGAGTGTCATCAGCGTACAGGTGGTACTCCACCCCAAAACCACGGATGATCTCACCCAGCGGCTTCATATATGTGTTAAACAGGAGGAGCGAGAGGACCGACCCCTGAGGAACCCCACATAAGAGAGGCCTTGAGGTCGACCTCTGCCCTCCCGTCAACACATATTGCGACCGACCAGAGAGGTAGGACGAGAACCACCGCGGAACGGTGCCTCCCAGCCCCAACCCCCCCAGTCGGTGCAATAGGATACCATGGTCGATGGTATCAAAAGCCGCCGAGAGGTCTAATAGGACTAGGATAGAGGAATAACCTCTATCCCGTGCCCTCCAGAGATCATCGACCAACGCGACCAATGCCGTCTCGGTGCTGTGACCGGGTCGGAAGCCAGACTGGCGCAGGTCTAGATAATCAACTTCCTCCAGGTGTCGCGGGAACTGTTGGGCTACCACACTCTCAACAACCTTCACCAAAAAGTGAAGGTTGGAGACCGGACGATAGTTCTCTAATAATGCTGGGTCCAGGGATGGCTTCTTGAGGAGGGGCCTCACTACCGCCTCTTTCAAGACTGCAGGTAAGGACCCCTCACTCAAAGATGCATTGACAATGCCCTGGAGCCAGCCTCGTGTCGTCTCCCAGGATGCCAGTACAAGCCACGAGTGACACGGGTGCAATAAACATGTGGTCACCCTAAGTTTCCTTGACAACCTGTCCATATCCTCAGTGGTAACAAAGTCAAACTCCTCCCAAGAAGGAACCTCAAGACTAGTCTCAGACAGTCCCACAGGACCACTGTCGATGGAGGGTAGCTCATTCCGAATCCGAGTGATTTTCTCCTGCAGATAAATCCCAAATTCCTCTGCTAGCCCTTGCAAAGGGGCTTCCCGCGGCCTCTGATGAAGGAGGGAGAGGGTCACCCCAAACAGGGTGGCAGGGTGGTTATCTGTGGATGCAATAATGGTGGTACAATACTCACGTTTGGCCACCCTTATCACCACTAAGTAAGCCCTAATATGGGTTCTCACTAGTGTTCGGTCGGCTTCGGAGCGAGAGGATCTCCATCTGCTCTCTAGGCGTCTGTTGTGGTGCTTCATCTCCCGACGCTCCTCAGTAAACCAGGGAGCCTGGGTGATTCGTCGCCGCAAGAGAGGCCACAAGGGCGTGACTCGGTCCAAGGCCCCTGCGGCCGCACTTAACCATGCGGCCACTAGGTCCTCAGTCGAGTCGCGAGGCAGGGTCACAGGCATTGGCCCAAGTTCCCTCTGGAACCTTTCCGGGTCCATTAGGAGCCTGGGGCGGAACCATATAGGAGTATCCGGTCCCGCGTCCCCGCGGTGAGGTGAAGCGATTGGAAAGTCCAGCTGAAGGAGAACGTGATCTGTCCATGACAAGGGAGTGATGGCTAGATCCCCTATTCCCAGATCACAACTCCACTGTCCCGAGACAAAGATCAGATCCAGCGTGTTTCCCCCCTGGTGAGTAGGGCCTAAAACTACCTGGGTCAGGTCCATGGCCGTCATGGAGGCCATGAACTCCCGAGCTGCTCCAGAGGCTTCGCCCGCCGACGGCAAGTTAAAGTCCCCCATGACTACCAGTCTGGGGGTCTCAACTGCCACCTCGGCTATCACCTCTAGGAGCTCGGGCAGGGCTGTTGTTGCATAGCGAGGAGCTAGGTATACAACTAACACGCCCAACTGCCTCCCTAGGCCCCATCTCACACAGAGAGATTCACACCTGGTTGTCTGAGGGACTGTGGTCTCCTTCGGCTCAAGACCTTCCTTAACCATAATCGCCACTCCCCCACCCCTCCCTAGGGCCCTAGGCTGATGAAAGGCTCGGTAACCTGGTGGGCACATTTCCACGAGGGGTAAACCCCCCTCGTGGCACAACCAGGTTTCCGTTATACCCACCAGGTCCGGGTCCCCCTCTGACACAAGGTCATGGATGAGGGGGGCTTTCTGAACCACGGACCTGGCGTTGCATAACATCAGCCTACGGCCCCGAGTCTGTGATTCCTGCCCACCTAGTCTGCGATGGGAGAGCGGAGAGTTGGAGCACGTGACCGTCTGAATCCAGCGGCCACAGTCTTCCAACCGATGATGACCATTCCGTCTCCCTCCGCCCCTGCCCCTCCCCAAGACCGAGTCGATGGAAAAAGCCACCGTGGAAATGACCCCCCCTCCCCTTCATCCGTTACCCTACTTCCGCCTGCCGGCCTCATTTGCTGTCCCCTCCCAGGACTATTTTTCCCGTCCTCCCTGGAACCCCCTAAAAACCGAATTAAAAACCTCCCCAAAAAACCCCTCAACTTGCGCTTCGCCCACCTCTCAGGAATAATCAATCCATCATCGAGGTGGGCCCGTGTTAGACAGGAGGGCCAGGCCTGCGAGAGGGGAGACTCCCGCAGGCTAAGGAGGTCACGCCTAGAGTACATGATAGAAGCCCCAGAGGTAGTCCAAGTCCAGGAAGACAAACACAAGTCCGAAAGTAAAGTGAATTAGTGCAGAAATAGTTTTCGGGATGGGGGGTAAAGTCAGACAGTCCAGAGTCTTATGGATGGGGAGATCGAGTCCAGTCCCATTGCAGGCCCCATCCATCTGTCTTTTTTCCGGCCAAATGGGCATAGTTCGCATTTAGTGCCGCATGACTAGTTAATCCATCATGCGGCCTGATGTAAGATGCAGCCCTCAAATGGCTCAATTAACCTCCTCCAATCCCGCACACTCATTCCAAGGTCTTTGAGATCTTCCTGGATCGTCCTCGGCCAGATCCACCGTTCCCCAACCGGCTGCAGATGTTTCACGCTGGGCTGCTCAAACCAACATACCACACTCAACCAATCAAACTTCTCAAATCTCCATACTCCATACTCCTTCTTCTTCGACCCTCTCCTTCTCCTTCAACATCACCAACCTTCGCCATCTCCTTCCTCCATCACCAGCTCTTGTCCATCTCACCATCATCATTCTCCTTCTCCTTCTTCCATTTCCATCGTCTCCAGCTCCTTCCCATCTCCATCTCTTCGCCATCTCCATCCATCTCTCTCCATCTCTCTCCATCCATCTCTCTCCATCCATCTCTCTCCGTCTCTCACCTCTCTCTCCTTCCATCTCCTTCCATCTCCTTTCATCTCTCTCCTTCTCTCCCCCTCTCCATCTCTCTCTTTCACCTTCTCCTCCTCCTTCTCCTTCTGCTTCCTCCAACTCCTCCAACGCCTCCGTCCTTCCATACCTCCGCACCTTCTCTCATCCACCTTCTGCTTTCTTCCATCCTTCCGCAGTCCACGCCAGCGGGTGGTGGGTATTTCGGGCCCAGGTCCAGGGTATGACCGCACGGCACGGTGGTAGCTCTCCTGGCCTGGGCCCATCTCGCAGCTCGTAGCTCGTTCTCTGCGTCCCAGCTTTGCGGCCTATCTCTCTTTTTCCGGCCGCGCCGGGACGCTCTAGGCCGCAAACAGGCCGAGCCGATCTCTATGCTCTCTCGTCGCCCGCACGGCTCGCCCTTTGACTCCGGGCGGCTAGGCGCGACGACGGGAGGTTCGGCTTGTCAAACCAGCCCTCCACGATGGTAGGTAAGGGCTGGCGACATCTTCCTGGGGGTGAAAACAACCCCCTGGGCTTCTCCGGTTCTCAGAGCGCGACCGCCATGTCGCGCATGCGCAAGAAGGCAATTCCATCATTTCCAATTACTTTAGATAGTTTTCATCCCCAATGTTTAGAGAGTTGCCAAAATTTAAGGGCTGTCTAAGAATTGGGTGAAAGTCATCTACTTTTGATGCTTAAAACATGAATTTAATAATAATAATAATAATAATAATAATAATAATAATAATAATAATAATAATAATAATAATAATAATAATAATAATAATAATAATAATAATAATAATAATAATAATAATAATAATAATAATAATAATAATAATAATAATAATAATAATAATAATTTTATTTATATACCGCGTCCTCTCCCCAAAGGGATTCGGAGCGGTGCACAGGGAAATTTAAAATGGCAATAGAAAATACATAAATAGAGTAAGTAAAAACAAATTAAACTAAAATTATCCCTGCGCTAAAATCCCCAATTATAAATTGACTAAAAACCCCTAAAACCCTATTAGACGGAAGACTGACCTAGGCCGGCCAAGCAGAAAAAGTGTGTTTTAAGTTTTTGACGGAAGGAGCGGAGGTCCGTAGTTGTTCTAATTTCGGGGGGAAGGTCGTTCCAGAGGGCTGGGCCCGCCACAGAGAAGGCCCTTCCCCTGGGCGTCGCCCGCTGGCATAGCCTGGTGGACGGCACCCGGAGAAGCCCCTCTCTGTGGGAGCGATTCGGCCGTAAGGATGTATGAGGCAGGATCCGATCCCGCAGATAACTAGGTCCTGTGCCATAGAGCGCTTTAAAGATGATGACTAACACCTTGAAGCGCACCCGAAAGACGATAGGCAGCCAGTGCAGCTCGCGCAAGAGCGGTGTTATGTGGGTAAACTTAGAGGTTCCCATTATTGCTCGCGCGGCTGCATTCTGGACAAGCTGAAGCCTTCGGGTGCACCTCAAGGGGAGCCCCATGTAGAGAGAATTACAGTAGTCCAGTCGGGATGTCACGAGGGCATGAGTGACTGTGCAAAGGGCATCCCGATCCAATAGGGGGCGCAACTGGCGTACCAGGCGAACCTGGTAAAATGCCCTCCTGGCCACGGCTGTCACTTGATCTTCCATGGACAGCCGGGTATCCAGGAGGACGCCCAAGTTGCGCGCCCCATCCACAGGGATAAGATGTTTGTCCCCTATGGCCAGAGATGGAGTCAACTGGTTGAATTGGGGTGCCGGAAACCACAGCCACTCGGTCTTGGACGGGTTGAGTCTGAGTCTGTTACTTCCCATCCAGGCCCGCACGGCTTCCAGGCACTGGCACATCACCGCTACGGCATCGTTGGGGTGGTTTGTGGTAGATATATACAACTGCGTGTCGTCAGCGTAGAGGTGGTACTCTACCCCAAAACCACGGATTATCTCACCCAGCGGCTTCATATATGTGTTGAACAGGAGAGGCGAGAGGACCGACCCCTGAGGCACCCCACATGTGAAGGGTCTCGAGGTCGACCTCTGCTCTCCTGCCAACACAAATTGCGATCAACCAGAGAGGTAGGAGGAGAAGCACTGTAATACGGTGCCTCTCACCCCCAACCCCCCCCCCAGCCGACGCAATAGGATACCATGGTCGATGAGAGGTCTAATAGGACCAGGATGGAGGAACAACCCCCATCTTTGGCCCTCCAGAGATCATCTACCAACGCGACCAATGCCGTCTCGGTGCTGTGCCTGGGCCGGAAGCCGGACTGGCGCGGGTCCAGATAATCAACTTCCTCCAGGTGACGGGGAAACTGTTGCACCACCACACTCTCTACAACCTTCGCCAAAAAGTGAAGTTTGGAGACTGGACGGTAGTTAACCAATAATGCTGGGTCCAGAGAGGGCTTCTTCAGGAGGGGCCTCACCATGGCCTCTTTAAGGGAGGCAGGCAAGAAACCCTCACTCAGAGAAGCGTTGACAACCTCCTGGAGCCAGCCTCGTGTCACCTCCCAGGATGCCAGTACAAGCCAAGAGGGACACGGGTCCAATAAACATGTGGTGGCTCGCAGTCGCCCACGTAACCTGTCCATATCCTCGGAAGTAACAGAGTCAAACTCTTCCCAACAAATTGTCTCAAGACCCGCCTCGGGAGATCCCACTGGACTATCGATGGAGACTAACTCGCTCTGAATCTGAGCGATTTTATCCTGCAGATAAATCCCAAATTCCTCTGCTCTACCCTGTAATGGGGTTTCCCGCACCCTCTGTTGAAGGAGGGAGCGGGTCACCCTAAACAGGGCGGCAGGGCGGTTATCTGCGAATGCTATGAGAGCGGCACAATGATGACGTTTGGCCACTCTCAGCGCCACAAGGTAAGTCCGTAAATGGGCTCTCACCTGTGTTCGGTCAGATTCAGACCGAGTAGATCTCCATCTCCTCTCTAGACATCTCTTGTGGCCTTTCATCACCCTTAGCTCCTCGGTAAACCAAGGAGCCAGGGTGGCTCGCCGCCGCAAGAGAGGCCGCAAGGGCGCGACCCGATCCAAGGCTCCCACAGTATTCCATGCGGCCACGAGGTCCTCCATTGGGGCGCGGGTCAGGGATACAGGAAATGGTCCAAGCACCGCCTGAAACCCATCAGGGTCCATCAGGTGCCTGGGGCGGAACCAAATAGGTGACTCGGGTTCCGCCTCCCCGCGGTGGGGAGTAGCAGTTGGAAAGTTGAGCCGGAGAAGTGAGTGGTCTGACCATGACAAGGGCATGATGACTATATCCCCTATACCCAGATCACTCTTCCATTGGCCAGAGACAAAGATCAGATCCACCCTCGTGGGTGGGGCCACCCTCGTGGGTGGGGCCTTGAATTAATTGGGTCAGGTCCATGGCCGTCATGGAAGCCATGAACTCCCGAGCTACCTCGGATGATTCGCCCACCGATGGCAGATTAAAGTCCCCCATGACTAAAAGTCTGGGGGTCTCGACTGCCATCGTAGCGATCACCTCGAGGAGCTCGGGCAGGGCTGCTGTTACATAGCGGGGAGCCAGCGGGGAGCCAGGTATACAACCAGCAAGCCCAACTGCCTCCCTAGGCCCCACTTCACGCAGAGGGACTCACAACCGGTGGTCTGTGGCACAACGGTCTCTCTCAGCTCCAGACCTTCCCTAACAATAACTGCTACCCCACCACCCCTGCCTAGGGCCCGAGGCTGATGAAAAGCACAGTAACCTGGTGGGCACATTTCAACGAGGGGGAGTCCTCCCTCATGGCCCAACCAGGTCTCCGCAATTCCCACCAGGTCCGGCTGCCCCTCTGACACAAGGTCATGGATGAGGGGGGCTTTGTTGACCACGGACCTGGTGTTGCAAAACATCAGCCGCAAGCCCTGGCTCTGTACTCCCTGACCACCTAGCCTGCGGGGGTTGTGGCACCTGACCGTTTGCAACCAACGGCCCGGTGCCCCCAACCGGGAGGATAGAACTTGTCTCCCCTCAGACCTGCCTCTCCCCACGACCCTCTGGATGGGTATGTCCTCTAACGGAACGACTCGTGATTCCCCCCCCCCCACGGATCCTTCCGCTTCCCTCCGCCATCTGCTGGTCTGGCCCCTTTTTTTCCCACTCGTCTCTACCTGTCTATACCCTCCCCCCTCCCTGGTACCCCCTAAAATAGACAATAATTTACAGACTAAAAAACCCCTAAGACCGCGCTTCGCCCACCTCTCCGGATTAATAAATCCCTCATCAAGGCGGGCCGTCGTTAAAGCGGAGGGCCAAACCTGCGAGAGCGGGGACTCTCGCAGTAACAATAGGTCAGTTCTGGAGTACATTATGATATAAATAAATTTAAATGCATGTGTGATTGTATAGATATACTGTATATATAAATATATAGAAGCAATGGGTGGAAACTAATCAAGGAGAAAAGCAACTTAGAACTAAGGAGAAATTTCCTGACAGTTAGAACAATTAACCTCTGGAGCAGCTTGCCTCCAGAAGTTGTGAATGCCCCAACCCTGGAAGTCTTTAAAAAGATGTTAGATAGCCATTTGTCTGAAATGGTATAAGGTTCCTGCCGCAGGGGGTTGGACTAGAAGACCTACAAGGTCCCTTCCAGCTCTGCTATTGTATTATTGTATTGTATATTCACATTCTGGAAGAGCTGGCCACAGGAAGAAAAGTGATTGAAAACTGCTTTCCTACTACAGAGAAGTGAGAGGACATAACAATAAGGAATTGGCCAATGAGAGGATATGGTAGCCTTCATTTTGTAGTAAATATGTTCCAAGCAGTTGCCAAAATGTCTCACTCTAGGCAGGATTTTCTTGAACCAGATTAGAGTCAAACTGGCAAGAACATGAGATAGCAGCAGCTTAAAAAAAAAAAGAGATGAGATGGTTGTTCTCAACCTGTGATCCGCAGTCCCCTGGGGACCAGTGATGTCATCACAGAGGGTCCACAAAGGCTTGAAGAAATGTTATAATTAAAATCTTGATTTAAGACTTGGGAAGTCTTGGGAAGTCATGGTCCATGTCACGAAAGGTATTTAAAGTAGGACTGTGTTGAAGAAAAGGTTAAGAACCATTCCCTAATACAGACAGACTTCAACAGACAGATAGGGAATTTTATATTATTAACCAAATACTGGAAGCCTGTCCAAGTGGGTCTCTACTCTATCTTATATTAAACAGCCCTCTCATATCTTCCCCTAAATCAATTCTAACTTCTTTGAACTTTCTCCATATAGGAACAATAGACCAAGATACAATATATTTAAAAATTATAGTGTATATATATATATATTCACCCTCCTCCTCCCATGACAAAGCAGCTGCTTCTGCAGTTGTTTCTGCAAAATTTTCTCAGTTGTCTACAAATGAGTTGCCTCACAATTTCACTTAATCTATATAAATAAAAATGTAAAATAGTTTGTACGAATCCACTAATCACAAAAACTACTGGGCCGATTTAAACGAAACTTTCAGACAACGTAGCCAAGGACTTCCGATAATAGAATAGCTAATCATTTTGTGCCTAGCACACGTATGTTGTGTACAAATTACACACAAAAAATGTACTCACTGAAATGTGATTTAACATCCCTGTAGCCACGCCCATCAAACTGCTTTTCAACAGTGTTGGAAAAGGCCTCATACAGCGGCCTCTTGGGGCCAAAAAGGCACAGAGGATAGCAAACTCCCAGGTGGCCCATAGAGGGGGGGGAATTCTTCTCAGGACTGTTCTCTGAGGTAAAAAAAACGGAGCCAGGCAGCTGCTTTAAACTGTTTAATACGGACTGAACCAAACTGTAACAAAGAATCACCCATCTGACAGCAAATACAGTTTAATAAAAGAAGGACTAGGGAAGACATGATAGCAGCCTTCCAATATCTCAGGGGTTGCCCCAAAGAAGAGGGAGTCAAGCTATTCACCAAGGCACCTGAGGGCAGAACAAGAAGCAATGGGTGGAAACTAATCAAGGAGAGAAGCAACCTAGAACTGAGGGCAAATTTCATGGCAGTGAGAACTATTAACCAGTGGAACATCTTGCCACCAGAAGTTATGGATGCCCCAACACTGAAGAGAGAAGAGACTGGAAAACCATTTGTCTGAAACGGCACAGGGTCTCCTGCTTGAGCAGCGGGGTTGGACTAGATGACCTCCAAGGTCCCTTCCAACTCTGCTATTGTATATTTGATTGTATATTTATGGTTTTTAGTTTCCCTGTGCACCGCTCCGAGTCCCTACGGGGAGAGGAGCGGTCAAGAAATTAAACTATTATTATTATTATTATTATTATTATTATTGTATTACAGTAGATAGGGGAATAGAGAGACAGGGAGAAATACAGTTTAATAAAAGAGGGACTAGGGAAGACATGATAGCAGCCTTCCAATATCACAGGGGTTGCCCCAAAGAAGAGGGAGTCAAGCTATTCTCCAAGGCACCTGAGGGCAGGACAAGAAGCAATGGGTGGAAACTAATCAAGGAGAAGTTATGGATGCCCCAACACCTTAGAACTGAGGAGAAATTTCCTGACAGTTAGAACAATTAATCAGTGGAACAACTTGCCTCCAGAAGTTGTGAATGCCCCAACACTGGAAGTCTTCAAGAAGATGTTGGATAGCCATTAGTCTGAAATGGTATAGGGCAGTGATGGCTAACCTTTTTTGGCTCACGTGCCAATAGCAGGGGGAGTGCAGGGGCGATGTGCACAGGTGTGTCACATCCATAATGCTATGTGCATGACCACCTGCATTTGGCATGCTTTTTACGTCATCCCCAGGCTCCAGAGGGTTTATAGGAGCCTGGGGAGGGTGAAAACAGCCTTCCCCCACCTCCAGAGGGCAAAAAATGGCCTCAAAAGAAGGCCTAAATCAGCTGGCCAGGGCACACATACAAACTGAAGCTGACAGTGGCCTAAGAAATGGTTCCGTGTGCCACCTGTGGCACCCGTGCCATAGGTTCGCCATCATGGGTATAGGGCTTCCTGCCTAGCAGGGAGTTGGACTAGATGACCCCCAAGGGATAGATAGAGAGGCAGAAATAAGGTAGGTAGGTAGGTAGGTAGGTAGTTAGGTAGGTAGGTAGGTAGGTAGGTGCATAGATAGATAGATAGATAGATAGATAGATAGATAGATAGATAGATAGATAGATAGATAGATAGATAGATAGAGAAAAATACAGTAGGTAGGTAGGTTGGGGATTATATGGTGGTTGTGTGTATGTGTGCAGGTGTAGATCTACACACAGATTGGTTGGCCATTTAACCAGACTGGGCCACAGCAACGCGTGGCCGGGTATAGCTAGTTCTAAAGTAAATCAACGATTTGGATGAGGGGATAAATGGGGAACTCATCAAATTCGCAGACGACACCAAGCTGGCAGGAATAGCCAACACTCCAGAAGATAGGCTTAAGATACAGAAGGATCTAGACAAACTTGAACATTGGGCACTGTCTAATAAAATGAAATTCAATTGTGAAAAAAGTAAGGTCCTACATATAGGCAAGAAAAACCAAATGCACAAGTACAGTATAGGTGGTACCTTGCTCAATAGTAGCAACTGTGAGAGGGATCTCGGAATCCTAGTGGACAACCATTTAAATATGAGCCAGCAGTGTGCAGCAGCTGCCAAAAAAGCCAACACAGTTCTAGGCTGCATCAACAGAGGGATAGAATCTAGATCGCGTGAAGTGTTAATGCCACTGTATAGTGCCTTGGTAAGGCCACACTTGGAATACTGCATACAGTTTTGGTCGCCACGATGTAGAAAAGACGTGGAGACTCTGGAAAGAGTGCAAAGAAGAGCAACCAAGATGATTAGAGGACTGGAGACTAAGACATATGAAGAACGGCTGCAGGAGCTGGGTATGTCTAGTTTGATGAAGAGAAGGACCAGGGGAGACATGATAGCAGTGTTCCGATATCTCAGAGGGTGCCACAAAGAAGAGGGAGTCAAACTTTTCTCCAAGGCACCTGGGGGCAGGACAAGGAGCAATGGGTGGAAACTAACCAAGGAGAGAAGCAACTTAGAACTAAGGAGAAATTTCCTAACAGTAAGAACAATTAACCTCTGGAACAGCTTGCCTCCAGCAGTTGTGAATGCCCCAACCCTGGAAGTCTTTAAAAAGATGTTAGACAGCCATTTGTCTGAAATGGTATAAGGTTCCTGCCCATGCAGGGGGTTGGACTAGAAGACCTACAAGGTCCCTTCCAACTCTGCTATTGTATTGTATTGTATTGTATTGTAAATTTGATGATCTCTAGGTGCCATAACCAAAGCTGTTGAGGTTGTACGTTGAAGTCCTGGATTGTGCACCGCAGCAAGAGAGAGTGAAACCAGATGAATATCAGAAAATAATAATAATGGAGGGAACTTTTATTTCAGGCTAAAAATAATTTCAGCAAATTTATACAGGCAACCTGCTGGGGTAAAAGCCTATACCGGTAGTTGCTAAGAAACAACACCTATTTGATGGCAAGTAATCTATCAACAGAATGTGATTGCTTTCAAAGACCTCCAAAATTTGGAATCTATCTTACTCTATAAACTTAGATGGCCCTATCTTATGGCATCTCCCATCTGATAAGGAACACTTCATTTTCTCATTTTGCTTTTCGTTCACTTTATAAAGACTTTGCCTTGTTATCATATGATAATTTAATTGTATTTTGGAGTCACAATATTAATAATGGTAAATTCGCCTTTCATATTTGTGGGGGGTAGGGAAGATAAATAAATTTTATCCAGGAACTTACTTTATTCAACTAAATCTAGTGCTTAATTTGAAGATTCTCTTGACCCTGAAAATATGTCTTGGGGTGCAAGGATAATGCCCAGCCTAATCCATGATTAGGCTGGGCATGTAAACTGCAGAGCTATGGATCTTGCTGCAGAATTTGCTTACTGATGAGTTTATAGCATATGTTCCAATAATGACCTGTTGAAACTAGTAAAATGCAGTGGGAAATATACTAAAAAACCTGTTTAAGTTCCAGTATAGCTTTTCAAGGGGGAACATGGTAATTTTACTTCAAGATTGGACTAAGAGGGTTAATTTATGAATAACTCTGCAATTTATTCTTGCTCTCCATAATGTTGGACCTTAGGGCTTGATGTAATAGAATGTGATTTAGAGTCCTGAATGTGCTAATTTTATCATTCAGGTATCCTGTGGAGAGACTATGTTCAAGCCAGCTGTCTAGGGAATTAAATGGTGCTGATTGTGTTGGGAAAAATGCTTAGATTGCTTCAGGCTAAAATTGTTACAGAATTTAAACTAATGTGATTTGGCCCTATTTAATTCAAAGCAGGGTATACAAGCAGTCCCAAAGGGGACTACTAAGGATTTGTTTCTCCTCAACACACTCACATACACACAGTAAAACTTCACATAATATTTCATAAAATGTTTTTAAAGCTACATTTTGGCAAAAATGTAATCAGATCCTCAAAAAAATTGTTTTTGGTTCACTGTATTACTTCTCTTATTTCTGTCACTCTGGCCTTCCATTTTTCCTTTCTATGTAAAGTATTAATTTGTACCTTCCATAGTCACACAAGCATACATGCCAAATATTTCCAGAAACCAATATTATATTTGACCCTGGGCATATGGGAAGTGGGAAGAATTGTACTGGCCAGACATGCTATTAAAAAATTCATTAAATTTAGTTCTAAATGGGGATTCCAATGAGAGGCAGAGATAAACAGCTTAGGAAACTTCCCATGAGTGCAGTTTATAAAGTATATACTATAGGAAAAGTACATGCTAAAAATAGTGATAGTGGTTAAAACCACGTAAGATATATTTCCATTTCTCTGATATATTTCAATATCCCTGCATACTGCAGTGTCTTAAAATCAACAGGAATTTTGATTCGCTCTCTATATTTAAGCATATTAATTCAGTCTCCAACAAAAATTGAATAACAATATGTAATATTCTATGAAAAAGCTGTGTTAACTGACAGTCAATGTGCAGTACTGAAAATGCAAGAATTTTATTGATGCATTTATTACAATTATTTACTCATTACATTTATATGCCATAAGTCAAGAAAGTTTTGGGGGAAAAGATGCGCCAATTGTATTTACCCAAAGGAAAGAAGAAAGGATTTCCTTGAGCAGAAAGTACTGTTTTTGAAGGATAGGTGGATTCATCATTTTATTTTATTTTTTTCTGAAATTTTATTGCTGTCCATCTTCCCTATAAGGTGGCTGGGCAGCTAATCGTTTTCTCACTAATCACACTATATTTTTATAATTATTAAAACTTTCTGGAACAGTTTGTTCTGCTTGCCTCCCTCCTTCTAAGAATTTGTTTAAATAAACAAGTTTATGTATATATAATTATGTGGGATGGAAATTGGCCAACAATCTTAATCTTCCCACATAATCCTCTACTCTTTTCCAGCAGATGGCCAGCTACCTTTCTCAACAAAATACAATAGTAACCGCAAATAAATAAATTTATCTGGAAATGACAATGAAATCAAGCTTTTTAATTACAGCTCTGTCGTTTCACTCAGGATATGTAACTGAACTTGATTGTATGGCTTTCAGATAGATGACAGAGAGAGAGAGAGAGAGAGAGAGAGAGAGAGAGAGAGAGAGAGAGAGAGAGAGAGAGAGAGAGAGAGAGAGAGAGAGAGAGAGAGAGAGAGAGAGATGCACATAAGAGGAAAATATTGCATATTTTTGTGTACGTCTACATGTGGGAGGTGTAATGTACCTAAGTGCATGGGTGCATAGGTATATCTGAGATGGGAAATTATTATAAGGGAAATGATCCATGCCTGTGTGAGGACTTACTCCTTTTGTAGAAATAGTTCAGGACAACTTTTAAATTGTTTTGAATTTTTTTTAAAAAAAATCCATCAAAATCTTGTGGCAAGTATAAAATACTTACGTTTCATTTAAATGTCATATTTTGTTAGTACCTTCCTCCTTTGTTCAATTTATAAGCAATAAATTTGTTCCCACAACTTGCTTAAGCTGGTTGTTGAATTAACTTAATTTCTGATTTCACCTACAGCCTGGACTCACAAAGAATGCTAAGCCAAGGTGAAAGACTGTTAGAATTATAAAATCCAATGTTTTATAAAATTTGATAAAAGACTGTGAGAAATCTTGTTCCTTAACTGACCTCCTTGAGAATTTTGTGTAATCATATCCTTTGTGTTATTGACAATTATCATATCACTTCATTTTTATTGTACTTTTCGTATTACATATTTCAACGTAAGTACACATATATCAGGCATGTCCAAAGTCCGGCCCGGGGGCCATTTGCGGCCCGGGAGTCGGTTTAATACGGCCCTCCAACAGCCCTCCCTGCTTT